>OU612060.1:81842658-81950158 GCA_914767635.1 Melanostoma mellinum
TTTGCTGGCTCAGCAAATGCAAATTTTTATTTTGGAGCAACTTTAGCCTTCACAACGGGACAGGTAAGAAATTGTAGTATGTAATTTCTCACTTTCTCTTTCGAATATATTTAGCCAACACAAGTTTAAGAAATAGCCTGAAATGGAAGTTATCCTGAAAGAATTTAGCTAGCCCTAAACTTTTTGTTCAGCACCGTGCGACTAATTGTTTATTTCTATCTTACTCAAGATAAAGCAAACTGTATTGTTTCGAAGGTTTTGCCTCGCTGAACTCAAATCTGACCTTAGAATCTACCAAATGGTTTGAGTTTTCGAGTTTTAAGCTTACAAATCAAAAAAAAATTAGTTTTTGCTATTGTTGAGGCTTAGTTTTAACGTGAAAAATATTTTAACCCAAAAACAAACTGAATGCAAACCTAGTCCCAAAATTGCTCTATTACATCTAGTTACTTACTTACTTAGGTGGGCATTACAGTTTGGGTTGACCCTGGGCCTCAACCAACATTCTTCTATCACGACTTCGATTTCGGGCGAGCTCTCTCCAGTTTTGCACTCTAAGTCGGTTAATGTCTTTATCCACTTGATTGTGCCACCTAACACGAGGTCTTTCCCTTCCGCGATTTCCATGCAATGTGCGCTGTGCTTTCGAAAAGACGTCGAGCCGGAGTGATGATGTCCATCCGCTCTACGTGGCCCAACCATCGTAGCCTCGCAATCCGTACTCTTCTTGCTTGTTGTTGTATCTTCTTCTCCACACATTGTCTTCGCATACGGGACCAAAGATCATTCGGAGAATTTTTCTTTCGAAACGACCAAGGGTTTCCTCATCCGCTTTCGATAAGGTCCATGCTTCCGCGCCGTAAAGCAGGACTGGTCTTTTACAGGGTTACCTTGGTTTTTCTGGAGAGGGTTTTGTTTCTCAATTGTCTTCTTAACCCAAAGAAGCAACGGTTGGCAAGAGTTATTCTCCGTTTGATCTAATGTTGTTTTCCGTGTCTATAGTGGATCCTAGTTAGACGAAGTCCTGTACTACCTCGAAGTTACGTCTGTATATTGAGACGTTTTGTCCAATTCGTCGATGTTCTGTGTCCTTATTTGATGACAGCACATACTTCGTTTTGCCCTCATTAACCATCAAACCCATTTTTACCGCTTTTGTTTCAATACTGGCAAAAGCATCTACAACATCACGGTTTTTTCCTCCCATAACGTCAATATCGTCTGCGTAGGCGAGTAATTGTATAGACTTTTGAAAGATTGTTCCTCTGTTGTTGACTTTTGAGTTTTGTGCAATTTATTCAAGTATGATGTAGAGCTCGTCCCTGTAAATACTATCATACGCGGCCTTGAAATCGATAAAAAGACGGTGTCTGTATATCGGTGTTATATTTTACGATTTTTTTCTAAGATCTGCCGTAATTTGAAAATTTGGTCTATTGTGGACTTCTCTGGTCTAAAACCACATTGATAAGGGCTTATCAAGTTGTTGACGTGGGGTTTTAGACGTTCACATATTACAGCAGACAATCTGGGCGCAAATGTGAGCGTCTCCTTTCCTTAGGATCGGGCATACGGTACTGAGGCTCCATTCATCGGCCATGCTTTCTTCCGACCATATCATGCAGATCCGCTGGTGCATGCTCCTTTCCAACCGATCTCCAGCTTCCTTGAAAAGTTCGGCATCAAGGCCATCTGCACCTGCAGTCTTATTTGATTTAAGATTGCATATAGCAAGCTTAACTTCTTCTAGGTCGGGAGGACGGCATTATTGGTCATCGTCCAAGTTGAATGAGACAATCTGCTTGACAGCGGAATTGGTGTCTTCATCGCCGTTAAGCAGTCTGCAGAAGTGATCTTTCCAGATCCTCAGTAGTGACTGTGACTCTACTACTATGTGCCCTGCTGGTCTTTCCAGGCTTGAGTTCGGGGTCTACCACCCTGGCAGGATCTTTTTACCTTTTGGTAAAACTTCCGAATCTCATTCCTGTCATGGCACATATGAAACTATTTTATTATTTTGAGTTTTATGTTTTAATAAGTAATTTCAAATATTTTAGTATCCGAAGTTGTTAAGGGGAAACACCACTGTAAATTTTTCAAAAATCTGTTTTTTTTGGGCTTAAAATATACTTCAAACTTTTTATAACATGAGGAAAAATATTTCATACCTCAAAGTATTTTTTTTCTGTAATTTTGAACTCTTCCGCAAGCACGTCGCACACTGGGGCCGCTTGTATGGCGAGCGTGCTCAAAACTCTGTTACTACAATATTTGTCCCAAAAGTTATTATATATTTCATTCAAAAGTAAACAAATTTATTTATAAACCAAAATTACATTAATTCAATGGAAAAAAGTAGGAATTTATGATAAATTTAAAAAAATGGAGTTATAAAAAAAGTTTAGATACATATATGTATATGAATTATTATTGACGTTGTTCTTCTAATAAATTTAGAACTTCGGGGTCGAATGACTTTCGATTTAATACGGGCAATGAACGCATATGACTCATGACTGGATCTGATGAGATAAATAAACGATTAAAAATATCAGTTGTATTATCTTTTCTGGATGTTTTTCTGCTAAAATATTCCCTGTAAGCCTTAAATCCTTGTTCCTGGCTTCTTGTGCCTCTTCACTAAGCATACCAATTGGTAACAAAGCATTATTAACAATTTCTGGGCCATGAATAAGGATTTTGTGTACAGTTGGAGTCATTGGCATCCACGGATATAAATGTACATATAAATGAGCAGTGTCTAGACAGTAATATTTAAATTTTTTAGAGTTGATATTAAAGCCGCTAGATATGGCTTGTAGTATCATATAAAAACGTCTGATTAACTCCGGACTTACTCCTGTTACATTTGCAGATACTTCATAGTTTTGAAAAAACTTTCGAGCTACGTTTCCGTCATTACTGTTACCGAAACCTAGCTTAGGTTTATCCACAATAAGTGACATGCGGCTCTTAAAGTCACTCTGTATTCTAATTTTATTTTCTTCCACCATCAATTTATTTTCTTTATTTACACGCCAAGAAGCTATCGGTATCTTGTACGCAAGATGTAATATGCACTCGAAAGCTCTTATCTAAGAATGTAGCACAAAAATACCGAATGACAAGTAATCACTTTGGATATCCTTTTGAACAACTAAGTCGATATTGTTAAATTCCTTTGAAGTTGCTCCACATAAATAACATCTGAGAGTAGAATTCGTATCAGTTAGAGAATTACAAATCTGTCCATCAACCATGGTAAATATAGGTTTGTGGTTGACTTTCAATGATTTTCCATTTAAGTGTATTAATGTACATGTTGTCTCTGATCTCGGCACCAATTTTTTTTTTTTTTTTGCTTTACAAGTTCATCTGTTTCTTTAGCATATTCAAGACTTATGGGTCTGCAAAATCTTGGCGAGGAAGGCCTTGGGTTTTGCCATAAGACAACAGGTCTTTCATTTCTTTTATTTAATACTAACCGTAAAGGTACAAGGGAAGTTAAAAACATATATTTATTATCGGAAAACTCAGAAATAAACTTTTGTTTGTATTGTGTATTGCTGGAACTTCCGTCGAAACCCCATTTTGAAATTAATACCATCTCATCAGACGGATTCATATAAAGCATATTATGAAAAATATTTGCATGGGAATTCAACAAGCGGTTGGCTGTGTGATCAAGCAACGATTGAAGAGGCACTTCGGTTTTAGTCTCACTCACTGAAACATCATTAGGATAGCATAAAGACTTTTCCGCCTGAACCATTTTATATGATGGAAATAGATCTTTAGAAGAGCTCCTGACTATTTCGTATTGCTTTCTTGAAAGTTGTGCCTCGATTATCATAGAAAGTGCTTCTCAAGGTGACATTTTGCTACTTTTTGAATTTAGATTTAAATCGAGGCATTCTTTTGCATAAGTGGGTGATTCTTTTTTTATAACCTCTGCTTCTTGATCTCTTCCTGAAGCTCTCAACGACATCTGAGCAGCAAAAGTCAAAATATTTGCAGGAACCTCAGAGCGTAATTCAGCTGTTTTTCTACGTTTAGTTTGATCACTACACTCCTGAAACTCTAACGCACGTCTTCCCATAACCACACTAGAAACAAATGACTTTTGAAATATACAAATTTGTTCCAACCATTTTTTTTCATTAGCTACAAGTCGTTCACTCTGCTTACAATGGAATGTCCACTTTCTACGGAGTTGAGTCTTGAAGTTCCGGAGTGCTTTCTTAATTTTGTCGGTTTCTTCAATAAGGGTAGCCGTTAATTGGGTAACATAGTCTACAACGTAATCAAATTTTTTTTCGATAGCCTACCATTACAAGCTATGAATTTATCAACTAAATCTTTTTTCTTCAATACAATATTCGAAGGAGAACCTGAAAATTTTTTTTTTATTTCTAAACTCCTTTTTTATAGAAATAATTAAAAAACTCCAAGTTGCAACAAAGGCTTTCACTTCTAAATTATGTTTTTACTAAAAGAAGGTATGCACTATAAGACTATACATACTTAGTTTTAAAATCCCGTGTTGCAAATTGGAAAAAAATGTGTTTGAACATTTAATACGTATTTGTTCGCTTTTTTGTTACTATTTTTTGATGCTAATGAAATACGTTTTTATTTTTTACTGACCTTGATCAATCGATGACATACTGCAACTCTGCCAAATTTACTGCGAAAAGATTTTTATTAGATTTTTAAATCGACCGCTAAATCACTACACAAATTCCTCTAAACACAACTTTCTACACTGATTTTCTTTTACACTACAATCTCTTCAAAATTTTACCGGTTGATAGACAATCTTGATGACTTTGCAACAAAACATTTACTTTGAAAGAAACAGTCTTCATACAGTGAGGCCCCAAAACAAAAACCATGGAAATAGAAACAAAAAAGCGAACAAAAATGTATAAACACATTTTTTTCCAAATTGCAACAGAGGTTTTCACTTCTAACTTCTGTTTTTACTAAAAGAAGGTATGCACTATAAGACTGCATACTTAGTTTTAAAAGCCCGTGTTGCAAATTGGAAAAAAATGTGTTTGAACATTTAATACGTATTTGTTCGCTTTTTTGTTACTATTTCCATGATTTTTGTTTTTGATGCTAATGAAATACGTTTTTATTATCTACTGAAATTAACCAATCGATGACATATTGCAGCTTTGCGTAATTCAACGCGAAAAGATTTTTATTGCATTTTAAATCGACCTCTAAAATACAACACAAATTTTTTTGGCCTAGAACACAACTTTCAACACTGATTTTCTTTTAACCTACAATCTCTTTGACCTTCAAATTTTACCAGTTGATAGACAATCTTATCGACTTTGCAACATAACATTTACTTTGGAAGAAACAGTTATTCTCAATTTTGCATTTTGAGCACGCTCTCCATACAAGCGGCCCCAGTGTGCGTCGTTCATGTTTATAATGCATTTCCAAACTTTAAATTCGTTTTTCTCGAAACACGATTTTTCAACACAGCACGCAGCATAACTCCAACAATTTTTATTCTTTTCATTCGAATCTGTTACAAAATCTCGAAAATAAGATTTTAGAGAGAAATACGTAGGAGATTTTTCATAAGTTTATTTGATCATAATTTATTAATAAATGACTTTTTTTGTGTTGAAAATCTAACGATTTAATTCAATTACTTGCCAGTTACACAAAAATCAATATTCTGAAAATCCCCCACGTATTTCTTTAGCATGTAAAATAGTAGGTTTTTTTTTTAGATCCAAAGGAGGTGGTGCATATTTCTATGGAGCTTGGGCCCAGGGCGTACACCTATGAGACTAGTACCAAATGAAAGCTTACGTTCAGCCCAATCAGCCTGCCAAATATTTTTGAATTCGGTCTTGGTGATTTTGAGATAATTAGACTTGAAGTTGAGCGCCGAAAATGGGAAAAATCTTACATTTCTGCAAATAATTACGTATATCTCGAAAAGCATAGCAAGTAGGACAATGATTTTGGTATCATATGAAAGATCATAAAAAATCTTTCATTTCATTTAAAATACAGTTTTCAAAATGCCTTATATTTCGAAAAAAACAGACCTAAAAGTTGTTTGAAAAGAAACATTTTCGTTGACGTTTGCCAGCCAATATCTCGAAAAAATCAGTGATGACCTATAATTTTTTTTTGCACCACTTTAATCCTTAATTGGTAAGCTTTAATTTGATATATAAGTACGCTATCATACATAAAGCATATCACGTACATTATACACAATTCTTAAAACAAATTTAACAAAAAATATGTTCCACAGCAAATGAATTTTTTTCATTTAATTTTTTGCAGTTCCTACTTTGTTTTTTACTAAACATAAAAACAAAATACATTTTAATGCTGCAAATGAGAAAAAAAAATGACTAATCTTCGTTTAGATCTATCAAAATACCATCCAAAAACAAAGCTGGTGCTATATTCATTGCTTCCTGGTGTCTTGCGTAACCCAAATACCATAAAATACTCATGACATGAGCGCAACAACCAACAGTCCTCATTCCAACGAGACAGTTACAATAGTAAGCTTTTATTGCGTTCGAACTATGTGCTACGTTTGCATCGCTATTCTCCAAGATGTAAGTGCGATACACTTTTCTACTTACATGCCTTGATTTGATTCGCCCTCGCAATAAAAAGTTATTGTTGCCTTTAAGACTATTATGAGCAGTAGAGGTAATTCGCATCCGATCTTCGCAGACTTCGATTGTATAGGTTCCCTGGTCTTTTAAATGTTCACCACAGTAGGATCGAGCCTGGTTTATTTGGTAATTCCCCAATGATATCATACGAAGTTCTTGAATAGTGAGTTGTGGGAAATTACTTAAATTCTGGATATTACCATCGATGCGGCTGAAGATGGCTCTGGTTCTGTTAAGATTATTTTCTCTTACAAAGGCACCTAAATAATTAGGAGTATTAAAACGATTTTAAGCCAGTTCTAGCAGAACGTTCGCATCAGCACTATCTTCAATGGTTGGATGAAACTTATTAAGAATTGCAGCTGCAACTTTGAAGTCGTCCATAAAATGACCAGCAGCTAGATTAAAAAAATCTTGCCGAAATAGTTTAAAATCCCTTTTAAATCGTCCGTTCACGACTTCAACGACCCATCTGCCTGCTCTGTGGTAAGTTGAAAGTTAACTTCAGCAACGGATTCAGGCATGTTAGTCTTATGTCCTTGAGATTCAAGATGTGGGATTGCGTCTCTGAATCCTCTGTCCAAAATAAAAACATCGTTTTGTCTAAAGTATTGCCTGAACGTTCCATAATCTTCTCTGAACAGATGTTTCATTATGTTAGCATCAGATACAGTTGCAGCATAAGGTCCTATAACGTCCAGGATATACCCATCACAGCATGTGATCACAAAAGGCTTAACCAGATTTTGATACTTATGCAGGCTGTATGATTGTTTCTGGAAGCCGTAGTTTGAACTTTTTTGAAGGTACACATATGTTCTATCGCAAATGACTATAGATGAACGATCATTTTCATTTAAATTGATGTTTCCAAACAGTCCGTTGGGAATTAGTCTGTTCCTTCTAGATACTTCCTGAACAGTTATATGCTGAAAACCCAAGTTAAATGGCACAAAATAATCCATCAATGCTATTCTTGCAGCTGTTGAGTACCGTCCTACAGTCGTGTGATCCATGTTTAAGAGACAGGAAAGTCTACGATCACTATCGCCAGACCTTAATTTTGCCAAATAGGTAAAAAGCTCTATGGTACGTATTGCTGGAACATAGCTCTGCAGTTCCGCAAACTCTGTAGGGTTAATACCAAGCCAATAATAACATAAATGAGGATTGATAGTACTAATATCACTAAAATCAATTGCCCTCATAGAAGTATTACTTTTTTGTTTAATTTTTTTTTAGGAATTGTGTATAATGTACGTGATAAACTTTATGTATGATAGCGTACTTATATATCAAATTAAAGCTTACCAATAAAGGATCAAAGTGGTGCAAAAAAAAGTTATAGGTCATCACTGATTTTTTCGAGATATTGGCTGGCAAACGTCAACGAAAATGTTTCTTTTCAAACAACTTTTAGGTCTTTTTTTTAGAAATATAAGGCATTTTGAAAACTGTATTTTGAATGTAATGAAAGATTTTTTATGATCTTTCATATGATACCAAAATCATTGTCCTACGTGCTATGCTTTTCGAGATATACGTAATTATTTGCAGAAACATCAGATTTTTCCCATTTCCGGCGCTCAACTTCAAGTCTAATTATCTCAAAATCACCAAGACCGAATTCAAAAATATTTGACAGGCTGATTGGGCTGAACGTAAGCTTTCATTTCATCAATCTCATAGGTGTACGCCCTGGGTCCAAGTATGCACCACCTCCTTTGCAGTAGCTACACTGCGTGCCGCATAGCGCCTCAAATTCGACGTGCCTCGCGAAAATGGCTGCGGTGCCGTTTTTTTGAATACTTTTTTATAATAATTTTTTATTTTGTTACTTATATACGCTTAATAACTTTCCTCAATATTATAATTTTATTACCTTTATTTCCACCGAAAAAAATGGTAAAAAATACGTTTTTTAGGCTGGTAAGCTAACACGACACGCCCGATTAAATTGCTGACAATCGTGTACACACCAAATTAATTTGCGGAAAAATTGTTTGGCTGCTAATTTCTAGACAAATATCTGCTATTTAATTTGCAGATCAGTCACCGACTATCCTTCAAGCCGACAGCATCGTTTTCTTTTCGTGTGCACCTCGCTTATCTTCAGTTGGTACTTATTCCGCTGCCTTCTGTAACTCTTCTTATCTCTTTCATCTCTTTTGTAATTCCGCTAGTTGTGTGTGAAAATTAAAAACAGATAGTGAAAAAGGCCCATATGGCCTCAAAGCCAAATGTGCTTTCGGGCACAGGCTTAGCGATCTAGATTTATGAAGTAAACTGGCTCAAATCCAGATTTTTTTTTTTTTAAATTATGTAGGGTGAAGGTGAAAATTTCCTTTACAAACGCGTCGACCTGACAGATCTTTTGTGCTGTTCCCTAAGGTTTAAAAAAAAGCACGTAGTGTGTAGGTTAGTTCATTCGAAGCTGAGGTCATGTAAGAACCTAAGAATCTTCGAGGAAGAGGTGTTTCTGATATCAAGGAGACTGGGGAACCCTTTATTGAATATTTTAAGCCTGGATCTAGCTAAGGCAGGGCATTCGCATAAAATGTGTTCAGCTGTTTCTATGTCTTCAAGACAGAGACGACAGTTGTCATCTTGGCTGATGCCCATGTTTTTAAGATGATACTTGAGAGAGCAGTGTCCAGTGAAGAAGTCCGTAAGTAACTTTGCGTCACGTTTGCTCATGTCAAGAATTTCTTTCATACGTTTGTGGGATAAGTCAATGAATAGTTTTGACTGACGATGGCCATTTGAGTTGTTCCAGGTGCTGATCATGTTCTGTCGTTCCCAGGTAGCTAATTCGATTTTAAGGCTACTGATTGGGAGACCACAGTAGAGATCAGGGCCTTTGAATTGGGACTGAGAGCCAAGTCTAGCAAGTCGGTCAGCCTCTTCGTTACCCGGTACGCCTTCATGACCAGGCACCCATGAAAGAGTTATTTTATTGTGAGTAGCTAATTGAACTATACATGTCAGGCAGTTCCAAACTAGTTTGGATTCGATTTTTGTCGAGGACAGAGCTTTTAGTGCTGCCTGACAGTCAGAGCAGATTAGGATACTTGATCTTCGGAGGTTTCTTCTAATGCATTCCCTAATAAAGAATTCTATAGCCATTACCTCTGCCTGAAAGATAGTAGTTGTGTTACCGAGGGATGTAGATGATTTAAAGTTGGGACCGTAAATCTCTGCACCTACACCGTTGTTTGTTTTTGAACCGTCAGTATACCAGATGTATTGGAAGTTATTTGTAAGAATTACAGGGTTCTTCCATGCTGAGCGGTTTAGAAAGATTACTTCAAAGCGTCGGCAAGCCTCCCGGTTTTGGATTGTTCCATGTCTGAGGCCAACCAAATGCTGCTGTTTTTGCATTTGCTTGTACCAGGTGTGTTTTGGCCTGCCTTTTCTTTTTCGTCGCGAATTTGTTGAAACGTTGTACGATATTGCCTTTTGGACGGGGTTCTGCGGATCTCTCCTTTGAACATGACAATACCAACTGAGCCGGTCGTGCTGAGTTTTGTCCAAGATGGTACTTTTGACATGAAGGCTTCCACGGATCTTACTACTTCTAATTCGATCAAGCTTTGTTACTCCTGCTGTCATCCGAAGCATCTTCATTTCGGCTGCCGTCAATTTGCTCTCATACTTTTTGTACATTGTCCAACATTGTGAACCGTATGTCAGAGCTGGACGGACAACTGCTGTGTAGAGTCTTCCCTTCAGCTTAGGGGGCATTTTTCGATCACAGAAGATAGTGGAGTTTTCTCGCCACTTCATCCACCCTACGCTTACTCGATGATTGATGTCGTCATCACAAGTTGCTTCACTATTGATCATAGATCCCAGATATTTAAACTTTTCACACTTGGGAAGCACATTTCCATTCAAATAAATGTCTGGAATAGGCTTGTCTGGATCAGAAAAAGGGCAGCACAGGTATTCAGTGTTTTTAGCGCTTATACGGTACCCATTTCCTTCCAGAACATCAATCCAAACGTCAAGTGCTCGTTGCAGGGATGTAGGATCCTCGCTTATGATGGCTCCATCGTCAGCAAAGAATAATTGTTGTACTTTATTGTCCGTTACTTTTCCTTCGAGCAAATAATCCAGAACAGCAATAAAGAGCAGTGGACTCAAGACACTTCCCTGATGTACACCTACTGTTATATTTGGAATTCTTCGGTCAAACACTTCCGTTAAGGTTTTTAAATGCTAATTGTCATCCTTACCCGTAATACGATATCGTCCAAATACACAGCTACCGGCAGATCGGAAAATAGTTGCTCCATTATATTCTGGAATTCGCCAGGTGCACTGTTAATCCCAAATGGCATACGTTGATATTGAAACAATCCAAATGGAGTGTTGATTACAACTAAATCCTTTGACTTGTCATCCAATTCGATTTGGAGATAAGCGTCTGACAGGTCAATCTTTGTAAACATTCGTCCTCCGCGGAGTGTATGAAAAATGTCATGCACACGAGGTATAGGATGTCGATTCGGGATAAGTTGTCGATTTACACTAGACTTAAAGTCTCTACAGATTCGTATCCCACCATTTGCTTTTTGCACTACCACTACGGGAGCTGCCCACTGCGTACGATGTACTTGTATTCATGCTGAAATCAATCGATCGATTTCCTTTTTTGTGTCCTTTTGTAGAGCATATGGTATTGGTCGATGTCGAACAAATTTAGGGCCGGCTCCTTCTTTCAGAGCCAGATGAGTTTGATTACTTACCTAATTCATTGGAGAAAAGATCGGAATGTGATTTGCAGAGTTCTTCAACGCTTCTCCGTAATGAATCATTTGCATCAATTTGGAAAACAGCATGTTGAATCTTGAAACTAAACTCATTGAATCAGTCCATTCCAAGAATGTTTGCGCCAACGCAATTTACCACTAGTATATCGGCCTTGTAATGTTTACTCTTATAGATGACGTCTACTTCCAATTCTCCTTTTAAAGGAAGAGGAGAACCACCATCAGCATGTGTTGCACCTTTTTTCCCCCGACACTTCTTTTCCTTGAGGATATTAATTATAAAATATCGGTGACTCTAATTAAACAAAAAAACTATATTTATGACGAATACGAGACTGGAAAACCGCGTACAAAACAAATAAAATTTAGCCGGCTGGCGTGCGGCAAGAAAGTAAAATGACAGATGAGGTGAGAAGTGCCGGCAAGAAAAAAAGTGGTGCATCCAGCAACAGATAATCTAATGTTGCCACCGCGACTAGCTCAGCTGGGTGTGTTTGATAGGTTAATTTGATCAGATAGGTAAGGCGAATTAATAAAAGGGACGATTAATTGAATTATAGTGAATTTTTATAAGATGTTCAATTTAGAGGACAGGGTGTCCTAAAAATTGTGGGTGCCAGAAAATTTTTGAAGGGATAAATTTCCACACCTTGACGACGTTAAAGAAAAGAAGATGTATTTGAATTCCCAAAAGGAAGTTTAAATATATTTATTGTTTTTTAAAAACCGTGGTCGAAACCTGGATTAAAAACCAGAATCTTTTCAAAATAAAAGAAAGGTACAGAATTTCTTCCGAGGTTGGCAAGAGCCCAATTCTCGAAATACAGAAAAGTTTAGAAAGTTGAAAGTTAAATAACAAAATAGATTAGTGTGTCGTTTGAAAACAAAGAAGAATTACTTAAGGAAAGTTTCCGAAAGAAGAAGTAATAGTAGAAATACAGGAAAACGGTCGCGAGTCCCGCAATCTCGGGAAAGAAAACAAACGGTAGGACAACGAAGGCCTAGCGGATCTTAGTTTAGCCTTAAATAAGGCGACTCTAGATTCGCTCGAGAAACCCTTGAAGAGGAAGGATTTTTCGATGCGTAAGGTACAGAATAATAAAATCAAAATACTTAGCTCTTCTTTTGTTCACCACTCTCCTGAACTCCGTGAGGAAATATCTTCTACGTAAACCTCTCAGTCTCTTTCTCAAAATTTCCCAACCGGAATATCGCCTCTGAGTCAATTAAACCTCCTCTCGCTAAAACGAAAATTCTGCTAATTCAAAAAATCGTTATATCCAAAAATCGGTTTTTCTCATCCCCCCGGCATCGGCCATGCTGCCATCATCGTCAGACCTTTAAGCGTGGTGTTGTTCGGTCTCACTTTTATTGCAGCATTCCGCCATTAAGCTAGGATATGCGAGTGAGATGTCACGAATCAACTACCCGCGGTCCTTTGCGTTCAGGTGATGTGATCACCAGTAGCCTAGTGGACGAGTTAAAACCTTAACGAAAGACTTACTCCGAAAAATTATTTAACTTGCGCAAAGTGCCCAGCTCAAACCGGCCCAAACTAAAATACGAAGAAGATATTTTCTCGGGGAACGAAGCAGAAGAAGCTAAGTTTGAAAGCTCGACATATTTTCCGTAGGCCGTCGTCCAGATTGTTAGAAAAGTGAGAATAGAATCGGAGACACGTCTCTAGGTGATTCTTCCTTGATGTCAATTTAATTATAATTGAAATTAAATAGTAAATTTATGTTGGGCAGAAGGCCATACTAACTTTGTCAAAGTGACGTAAACCGTTGTGTAGGCATTTATCATCTACCATTGATGGTGGTGTTGTGTCATCTTGTGTGTGTTCACACCGGACATTTTCATTGTCTTGCGTGAGACCGCCCGTCTGCAAGCTTCTTGATCATCGTTGGGGACCGCCTGTCCCTTTGTCGGTCTACCCTCGACCAATTTTGCCTCATCACCCTGCGTGGGATGTTTTTGCAGAATGCTGGGTGAGTAAACCATAGGCTGATGGAACCTTGGTTGCCCCTAACTCTCCCAGAATTATGCAGCCACACGCAAAAACGAAGAAGAGGTAGGGATATGTGGATGGATCCGAAGGATACTTTTTGTAGCGGTACATTTTACCGCGACAAATCCCACCCTTACCTCCCCGGAAATGTGCTTACATTTCAAAGAAATGTAAACCATTTCCTAAGGTGAAACTAGGTTAAAGGAACGAAAAATAGGAAGACAACACAACACTAACGATATTCCATCAATTTGACATTATGAAAGTTAAAAACTAAAGTTAAACTAAAGATAGAGTAAGAATTGAAAGTTAAAAGTAAAGCGGAAGTTTAATAAACGTAAAAAGTTAAAAGGCAATGAAATTTTAAAGTTACGATTTATAAAAGAAGAAGAATGGACTTCGTAAAAAGGTAACGTTAAAAAAAAAACGATAGTAAAGGTACTTATGTTACTGTGGGGTCTTGATTTTAGACTAAGTGTCAGAAAAATCGCAATAACGTTTCAAATCCTTTGCGTGCCAAGTTCCGCGATCTTTGTCATTCTCATTGGTTAGGATATACGTCCAAGGTGACGTCCGCTTCGATATGCGGTAGGGCCCAACAAATTTAGGAGCTTATTTAGCTGCAATGTAGTTTGCGGCATCCGAAAGTGCGAAATTTCTTCGCCAAACCAAATCGCCAGGCTGATATTGAACATCACGCCTGCGAAGGTTATACGTTTGCGCGGACTTCTTGGTAGCCGCGCCTATCTTTTTAGCTATCTCTTCTCGTAGCTTCCTAAATTGTTTTTCTCTATCCATTATTCCTGTTTGGTCCCTATCGCTATCCCTATATCTTATATAACGGCCACATGTGACCATGTTCCTGCCGAAGTTAGCGAAATATGGCGAAACTCCTAAAACCTCATGCTGGGATGTCCTAATCGCACAGGCCACCTTTGCCAATTGCGAATCCCTGGTTCGATGATTTTCCGACACGTATGCTCGAAAAGTCGTTTTAATAATCTGGTTAATGCGCTCCGCGGGATTTGCTTGCGGGTGGTAATGCGCTGTAAAACGAAGTTGTGACCCGTAGGTTGCGGTAAGCGCTTTCAGTTCCTTGCTACGGAACTGGGGACCGTTGTCACATACGATCCAAAGTAGATCGTATGCCGAAAAGTAGGAAGACATTATCTTCCAACTCTTTGCACACTGCTTTCGCAGTTGCAGAACGAAGACAGAACAAGAGAGAGAATTTTGTAAAGTAGTCAACGACGCGACGGTTAGAATATAGATGAAACCCCTCGATGATTTTGGTAGCGGACCCACCAAGTCCACACATACCATTTTCCCACGGCTTGGAGGTGCCTTCCATTTCAGACCAGCTGGTTTCTCCTTGATCGGTTTCACTGTTTGGCAAATTTTACAATTTTTCACATAACGCGTTAAATCTACCCTCATTTTTGGCCAATAATATTTTTCTAAAACCCTAGCATAAGTTTTCCTAACCCCCATATGTCGCGCTAGTGGACTATCATGACACTGTTTCAAAATCTCTAACCTATCCTTTTTCCCTACTACTAACTTCCATTCTTCACTACTCTCACAGACTACAACATGTTTCACTTTTACATGTTTATATAGTCTCCTATTCTCTACTCTCCAAGATTGATAAACTAACGGCTTTACGACTAACAAGATCATTTTCTCCACCCAAGGTTCAGTATCCGCATCCGAAATACCAGCCACTACTGGAACTCCCCGCGACATGTCTGGAACAACATGTTCCTTCACTCCCTGTTTATGATCTTGAAGTCGAATTGCTGTAGGCGGATGGCCCACCTAGCCAATCTACCTTGCGGATCTTTAAGGTTGTTTAGCCAAACGAGCGAGTAATGATCCGTTACGACCGTGAACCGAACACCTTCGATATATGGCCGGAACTTCTCAACTGCCCACAAAACGGCTAAGCATTCTTTTTCTGTCGTTGAATAATTTCTCTCACTTCTATTGAAAGACCTACTAATGTAGCAGACTGCCTTCTCTCCTTCCTCAAACTCTTGAGAAAGCACGGTTCTGATCCCGTAATCCGACGCATCTGTTTGTACAACAAACGGTCGAGAAAAATCCGGGCACGTAAGAATCGGTGCCGTGACCAAGCACTCCTTGGCTTTCCTTAAACTTTCCACACACTCTAGGGTCCAATCAAATTTCTTATTTTTCTTAAGAAGATCCGTAAGAGACCTAACTAAAATTGCAAAATTTGGAACAAACCTCCTGTACCAAGAAATAGACAATATAAAACTTCTAACTTCTTTGATATTTTTAGGGGCCAGAATCTTCAACATGCTTTCGACTTTGCTGGGTCCACATGGAGTCCGTTTCTGTACACTACATACCCTAAAAATTTCAAAGAAGGCCTACAAAAATTACATTTTTCCCTACCTACTTTCAACCCCGCTCCTACTAATCTTTTGAAAACCTCCTGCAAAATTTCTAGTCGAAGGAATCGGTGACGATGATGATGTCGTCCAAGTACACAAAGACGTAAGGTTCTAGGTCGGGACCCAAAACGTCGTCTATAAACCTTTGCCACGTTGCCGGGGAGTTATGGAGACCAAACGGCATCCTCAAAACCTCAAAAAGACCTCGGCCAGGCACTGAAAAGGCTGTGTATTTGCGCGATTCCTCCTCCATGGGTACCTGCCAGTAAGCAGACTTAATGTCAAGAGATGACAAAAACTTAGCGTTCCTAAGCTTATCCAAAATCGCTGAGATAAACGGAAGTGGATAAGCGTCCCTATCTGTTACAGCGTTAAGCTTCCTACAATCGACGCAAAACCGAAAGCTTCCATCCTTTTTCTTGACGAGCAAAATCGGAGATGCCCAAGGGCTTGTAGACTTCTGGAGCATCTAACATCTCCTGAAGCTCCTTGTCAATACTCTTCTGGATTGCGGGTGACACCGGGTAATACCGCTGCTTCATCGGTTCTGCAGTCGTCCTAATCCTATGCTCAACTAAATTGGTACAGCCTAACCCCTCAGTCATTTCCTGAAACAACTGTTCTAAAAACCTATCTAACTTTTCCCTATCTTCACTACCTAAATCAGATTTTTCCCTATTGGACCCTACATCTGTTATAGAGGTAACTGCTTCCTGCTCTGAAAAACTCCACACACCTGATCTCAAATTCGGGACTATTCCCGATAGCGCCCAAAAGTCTGCGCCAAGGATCAATAAATGTGGGAGGTTTGGTATAACTACACATTCTAGTAGTATGGATTTGCCCTCCACCTCCATTGGAAGCGACAATGATCCAACTACTCCTACTCCCGCTCTATCCGCTAGCGCAACCGAACCTATACTGCTTTTCCCTAATGTTAAGCCTGAACCCTTCAAAATTCTCTACCCATCCCTACCTACTATTGTGCGAGAAGCACCAGAATCTAGAAGACCTAAAAACCTAATGCCAAAAATGTTGACCTTCAAATAAGGTCGAGTATCCCTACCGTTTGCCGCGAGTGTGAAACCTAGCTCAACCCTGTCAACCAGCGGATCGTCAGCAGACGACCTAACTAATTGCGACGGAGTTCTCGTCCTGCTGACCCGAGAGTCCGTTGCCCATTTCCCGAACCTGAACCCAACCATTTCTTGCAATCCCTCCGATACACACTCACCGCACCACAACTAAAACACTTTTTAGCAACAGGACACGAATTCGAAAAATGACCTTCCCTATTACAATTGAAACACCTAACGACCCTTCGGAATGGGTTATCTGGTGCTGACTCAACAACCGCCACTCGGTGTTGACCTGCCGCACTAGGTTGATAACCACACTCTGGTTCCAACAAATTTTTCCCACGAGGGGGAGGGGTAAATGAATCCACATTCACCTTCAATGTGTCCATCTCTCTTCCAAGCACCGCAAGCTCCTTCACCGTGGTCGGCTTAGCGCAAGCGATCTGCTTTTGGAAGAATGGATCGACATTCTTCTTCAAAATTTCAAGCATTCTACTCTCAGACAACGGCTAACCTAACCTCCTAAACAACGTCCTCATCACGGCGAGGTATGTGCCGAAAGTTTCGTCCTTCCTTGGGATCTACGATTAATCTCCTCCAAGAGAAGACCATCGTAGTTCGCAGGAAGGAACTCCTTAATTTCCTGAACTAGCTCCTGCCAGTTCCTCAGCTCACTCCTTACGGTCCTATACCATAAGAGGGCTTTTCCTCTCAACAACTCCGTCGCTGACTTAAACAAATGTGCCTCAGACACATCATTCGCTACGAGCAATTCTTCGACCCGTTCTAAAAATGCATTCACAGACGAACCATCCGACTCTCCTGTCAATTTCACACTCCACTGTCCCACACGTTCAACTTTTCTCTCATACCTTTCGTACACGCTATGATTCCCTACCATCCTATCCACCCTTTCCAACCTATTTTCCCTACCCATTCTATTTTCTCGATCAATTCTGTTTTCCCTTGCAACTCGCTCTTCCCTCGCTCTAGCTCTCTTTCAAACTCCCTAATTCTCAACTCACTCGCACTTTCAACACCTCTTTGCTCATTCATGCGCGTCGCAGCCATTCTCTCAACAACCGCATTATTTTCACTTTCCTGTTCCCTTGCCCTTGAATTTCTTAAATTGGAACAACCGGCAACTTGCAATGGGCTTACGCTCACCGAGCGGCCACCTGAAACTCCTGATCTTACATTCTTCTTTGGGGATACATCCTCCAGATCACTGTAACCACTATCACCCAAAAGCACTCCTAATAAAAGCAACAATTCATTTTCGACTCACTCTGAACCTCTTCATCATCATCATTCTCACAAATAGCCCTGCCAATACGACCTAACGCCCACTCAATCTTTGTTACTATCTTAACACATTCAGACGATTTCTGATCTTTTAGAGGATTCTTCAATAATACTTTAATCTCTTCGACTTTCATCTTCACGGCCTCACTGTCTTCCTCGAAACTAAATGGGTAACTCTTTGAGCTTTCGAACGAACCCCTTGACTCTAGTACCCTTGAGGATCTGAGGGCTTTCCTCATCACCTCAACCGTACTAACTTTCAACCCCCGAATTTGCATCTCATACGCAAGTTCATCCTGAACCAAGCGACCAATATTCATTTTTACTATTATCAAACAACACTTTTCAATAAAAAATAAAAAAAAAAAACAATCCAACTTCCACTGAAAAAACTTTCAAACCCTCAAAACGATTTAACTAATGTTATTATCAGAAACAACCAAAAAACACCTCCAAAAACTACCAGACCAAAATCTCACAAACAAAAAAAATATAACACAAACCCTGTGTATTTGAAAGAAACACAAAATAAATCAAACACATTATCAAAACAAAAGAAACAACGCAAGAAAATTACTGCAACCGAAATCACTAGGTAACCAAAAATATCAATTAAAACACCCTTTTGCAAAATCTATTACAAAAAAAAAAAAAATCACCACAACTCACGATCTCAATTTCAGAATCCAGTAAATAGCTCGATTGCCAAACAAAATTAAAAAAAACACCCTGTTTTTGAAAGGCACACAAAAGATATCAAACACACTTTATCCTCAAAAAAGCTTACTTAACTATAGAAAAAAGAATATCAAATTACAAAACGCCCTTTTCCAAAAACTTTGACCAAAATAAAATATGCACCACAACTCACGAACTCGAAATCCAACAATCTCTCTGTTTGGAACTGGATGGAAACATTTACAACGAAAATAAACAATAATAAACATACGTTCCACAAATTGTAAACGTAAACAAAAACATAGAATGTTTATGAAAAAGTAATGAAGTTAATGTACCTGAAGTCATATGACTAGAAAAAGTTCGAGAATTAAATATAACCAATTTGCAAGTCAAAAGTGAAGTTGTGTGTTTTCTTTCAAAATACTTTTTTCCTAGTTTTTTCAAGTTTAAATTAAAACCTAGTCGGAACATTTTGGTCCTTCGTAGCCGTTTTACAAACAGTATTTAAAAACATTTAGTGTGTGTGTGAAAACATTAACATTTAAAAAGACAAAAGTGTGTAAATCGAAGAGTCGTTTAACGAACACTCTAGTGAACGTATAAATATATATACATATATAAATAACTCCATCGGAATTGAAAATTAAATGTAATTTACAATTCTATCGAATTAAATTTACTAAATCTAATAAATCGCGCGCGACTAAAACGCCATTAAATTAGATTAAAAACGCCATTAAGCTAAAATAAACTTAAACTATCTGCTGCAGAAGTCGAGTCATCAAGGACTACAACTACAAGGTCATCCAAGGTTGCCACTACAAAGAGAAGAAAAAATTAAGTAAGTTCGTTCTTGTTGTGTTCGTACTTTATAAATAAATAGTTTATACCCAAACAAACTTTAAAATGTCGAATCCAGTTCCTGCTCTTGGTTCTTCGTTGTTTTACGGAGCTCTCCAAATAAGCCTCCTGTAGCAAATTGAGAGGAACTACAGGAATTTCAAGAAAGAGCCCAAAACTCGTCGTCCGCGTGCAATTGCGAGTAGCCGCTTAGCCTTGCTGGAGGAAAACATGGCTTCAGCGAAACTCTATCACCAAAACGTCGTTGGGGGTTCCAATTTGGAAGCTGGGATAGAGAAGGAAGATTATTTTGAAGTCTTTGACAAAATAAACGACACTTACCTGGATTATAGGTCCGATTTAACCGAGTTGTTGGAGAGCTTGTCTTCGGTTCCTGCATCGTCATCGCTGGCAGCAGGTCAGGCTGGTCAGAGTTTAGGCCAGTCAGGTATGGTCCGTACCGAGTTGAGATTGCCCAAAATTGATCTGCCTAAATTTAATGGGGAATATATAAAATGGCGGTCGTTTCACGACAGGTTTGATTCGCTGGTCTGTTCAAACAATAATTTAACGGACATCGACAAGATGCACTTCTTGAAGTCGAGTCTAGAAGGTGAGGCGGATCGTTTGCTCCAGCATTTACCCTGTGTCGCGGGTAATTTTGACAAGGCATGGGAGTTATTAAAGGTGCGATACGACAACATGTGTGTGTTAGTAAACGCGCAACTAAAACTACTTTTTAACCAAAAGTGCCATGTTAAGGAGTCAGTTGATGAGCTGAAGGAGGTAATCTTCACCTCGCAAGAGTGTGTCCATGCACTCAGAAATCTGGATGTACCTGTGGATAAATGGGATGTTATATTGGTGCATATCGTATACAACAAGTTACCTGGTAATTTGCAGCAGTTGTGGGAAGAGAAGTTGGGGAACCAGAAAGAGTTGCCAAGCTGGAACGATTTTCTGGAGTTTTTGGAAGCACGCTTCAGGACCTTGGAAGCAGTGAGTGCAGATACAGTGCAACCAACTTCTTTCAAGAACGATGTGCGGAGACCAGGTACGGAGGTGCGGAAGGTGTTTCACGTGAAGAATGCTGCCAGAACGGAATTCGTGTGCCAAGTATGCCACCAGAGCCATCACTCACTGAGGAAATGCCAGAAGTTCCTGAATATGGATGTTCAAAGACGCGCGCAGGTAGTCAAGACGGCAAAGGTGTGCAATAACTGTCTGGGGTACAGTCATTTCGCCTCAAACTGCCCAAGCGACAAAAATTGCACATTTTGTTCAAAGCGCCACCATTCACTGCTACATACAAATGCTCCGGTGGACCTACTACTTGGAAGCGACGTTTTCGCCGACAAAAAACCCAACTCGGATGGATAATTTTCGGAAAAGTTCCGACCGAAACCCCAGTTCATGTCCGAACGTTTACACAGTTCGCTGACTTAGGGTCGGAAGTACGAAAATTCTGGGAAGTTGAAGAATAGCCGTTTGAGCCATTAGAATGTGACGAAGCAAAGGCCTGCGAGGAGCATTTCACCCGTCACACTAAACGCCTCACGAATGGACGGTACGAGGTCAAATTGCCGTTCAGATGTGCAGATCGGCCAACCATGGGATCGAGCCGACAGGGTGCGCTCCGAAGATTTGCGCATCTGGAGAGGAAGCTTGCGGCGAACTCAACTGCGCGAGGATTATGCAAGGTGCATTAGGGAGTATGATGAGCTTCATCATATGGAGGAGGTCGATGCGTCAGAGAAGGTGCTTAAAACCCCGAACCACAACTTTGTCCCTCATCACGCCGTGATAAAGGAAGCGAGTTCGACGACAAAACTCAGGGTTGTTTTTGATGCGGCGGCCAAGACCTCAAATGGTTTCTCGCTAAATAATAAGCTGCATGTGGGTCCAAAATTGCAGACCAGCATTCTCGATATCCTGTTACGATGGAGGACGTATAGGATTACGTTTACGGCCGATATCGAAAAAATTTATCGACAAATTTCGGTAGCTCCAGAGGATCGATACTACCAACTCATCCTTTGGAGGGAAGATACTGGGTTGCCGATACGGGTGTTCAAGCTGAACACGGTCACTTTCGGCACCGCCTGTGCCCCATACCTAGCCATTAGGGTGTTGAAGCAGTTATGTAGTGACGAAGCTACTAACTTTCCTGTCGGAGCGGAGGTTGTTCGAGACGAGATGTACGTGGACGATCTCATTAGTGGAGCGGATACCGTAGGAGAAGCGAAACTAAAACGAGACGAGTCACGGCAACTTTTATCATCAGCAGGTTTTAATCTACGGAAATGGACGACCAACGAGAAGGAGCTCTTGGTAGACATTCCAGTAAAGGATCGAGAAGTCGATTTCGACTTACCGTTTGATTCCGAACCCACGGTGAAGACCCTTGGAATAAAGTGGTTTCCAAGTGGAGATTTCTTCTCATTCCGGAATTTGGAAGTTGATGGCCGGGAGATAACCAGGCGAACGGTGCTATCTGCAATCGCCAAGCTGTTTGATCCTATAGGATGGATTTCATCTTGTGTCGTCACAGCCAAAATGATGATGCAGCATCTCTGGGATGGTGATTCAACGTGGAATAACCCGGTACCGGACGAGATACGACAGAAATGGGAAGCTTTTCGTCGAGAACTCCCTGAAATCGAAAAAATTAAAATACCACGATGGATCCATACTACCAAGTCGATGAAGGAGATCGAGTTGCACGGATTTTGCGACGCATCCGAGAAGGCGTATGGTGGAGCAGTTTATGTTCGATGTCTTGATCCAGAAGGTAATACGCATGTCCACTTGCTGATGTCGAAGACGAAGGTTGCCCCAAACAAACAGATGGTGTCCCTACCGCGATTGGAGCTTTGTGGTGCAGTCTTGGTAGCCGAATTACTTAGCTACACGAAGAAGGTTTTGGATGTGCCAGATGACCATGTTTTTGCATGGACGGATTCCATGATCACGTTGGCATAGATTCAAGGTACTCCGTCGAAATGGACCACCTTTGTTGCCAACAGAGTCGCGGAAGTGAGACGTCTTGTAGAACCGGACTGCTGGCGACATGTACCAACGCAACACAATCCTGCTGATTTAGCGTCACGTGGAGTTTTTCCATCGGCGATGGAATCCTTGACACTGTGGTGGAGTGGCCCACAGTTCCTCAAGGAATTTTGAAGTTTCATTTGTCCTGAGCAGCCTGAAGAGGCTGTAACTGCAGAAGAGGAGCGCTCAATTCAAACGCACGCCGTGCAGATGAACGAGGAGGAGGACAGGATACTCGAGTTGGTGCATAAATTCTCGAGGCTGTTACGAGTGATCCGGGTGATTGCTACATGTCTCAGGTTTGCCTCCAACTGCCGTAAGGTCAGGGGATCGAGAAACACTGAGCCGCTGGAACCACTGGAGCTGGAATCTGGACTTAAGATCGCGGTCAAAGCATCTCAACGAGAAATGTATAAGGATGATCTGGAACATTTATCTGGAAATGGAAGAATTTCAAAAAATCTACGGTCGTTGAACGCGTTTATCGACGCCAATGGAGTTTTACGAGTCGGAGGTCGGTTGCAGAATTCCCTTCTCTCTTACGATGCTCAACACCCAATGCTTCTCCAAGGAACGCATCATTTTACGAAGCTGGTAGTGCAAAACGCCCACAAATGCACATTACATGGCGGAATACAGCAGATGATGGCGTTTATACGAGAGAGGTTCTGAATAAAACAGATCCGTAGGAGTGTCAAGTTCCAGATACACAACTGCTTGGAATGTTTCCGTCAGAAAGCTGATGGAATGAAGCAGTTGATGGGTAACTTACCTGCACCGAGAGTACGGATGGCACGAGCTGTCGTTCATTCAGGTGTCGACTATGCAGGCCCAATCGACATCAAAACTTGGAAGGAAGAAAGATTATCAAAGGGTACTTTGCTGTTCTTATATGCCTTGTCACAAAGGCAATACACCTGGAAGTTGTTCCGGACCTGACTACACAGGCATTTTTAGCAGCCTTTAAACGCTTTACAGGGCGTAGAGGTGTATGTAAGAGGCTGCACAGTGATTGCGGCACGAATTTTGTTGGTGCTAACGCAGAACTAGGCAGAAGTTGGAGAATGCAAAGCATTGCTGGAAGGAAGTAGCGGAAGAACTGTCAAACCACGGTACTGAATGGCATTTTATTCCTCCCGCTTCTCCCCACTTCGGAGGGTTATGGGAAGCTGGTGTGAAATCGGTCAAGTACCACATAAAAAGGGTTGTTGGAAATGAGATACTAACCTTTGAGGAGCTCGCGACGCTTCTAACACAAGTAGAAGCATGTCTCAATTCGAGACCCTTGTGTCCACTGACCAACAACATAGACGATTTGGACGTCTTAACTCCCGCTCACTTTCTCATCGGAGAACCAATTCATGCCATACCGCAAGGGGAACTTACCAACAACATCACTTACTTAGACCGCTGGAAGAGAATTCAGGTCCTGGCTGACCAATTCTGGAAAAAGTGGCATTCTGAGTACCTTTGCAGGCTTCAACAACGCCCAAAATGGACGAAGACGGAAAAGGTTCCAAAGGTAGGTGACCTGGTTCTAATCAAGGATGAGCGTCTCCCAGCAACATACTGGAACATGGCCAGAATCACTGAGGCGCATCCCGGATCAGACGGACTTATCCTAGTCTTCACTTTGAAGACAAAGAACGGATGCTTAAAGCGTCCAATTACAAAATTATGCTGGCTGCCGTCAAACCAAGCCACCGAAGATAGTACGCTGATTTGAAAACCGTCGCTATCACTCAACCGCGAAACAAAATCGAGAGTTCATTTCCACAAAAGTCATTAAAAAAAAGCTGAAAATCATCAGCTTGAACCGGATACTTTTTACAACAAAACCATTATACATCGCCCCTGGATTCAGCAAACTAGTCAACACCAACCTTATCTGAATCATACGTTCATCTTCCTTGAAGATTAATCAAAACTTAAAATAGACCGCCCCTGGATTCAGCATATCAATCAACCCCGAACAGCTGAATCAAACTTACATCCTCCTCGAAGATTATTAAAAAAAAAAAACTTTATGCACTGCCCTTGGATTCACCCGAATCAACAACAGTATACCAACCTGCTGTTACCATTATTTTCTCCGAAGATAATATCATTTGCCTCAATATTTAACACTTGGATTGATATAAGGCTTAATTAAAGTCCATTGCAAATCTGAAATCAACAATAACAACTCATCAATAGTTTGTTTAAAACTGAACAACAAACCATCAATGATACCAGAGTCTTTCTACGAAAACTCACTTATCATTACCTTAAAAATTGAACGCGAACAGAGATTTCAAACGAATTTCAAACCGCATCACTTCAGCAATCTTTTCACCGAAAAATTCGCTGAAGCAACAAAAACCCAATAATAAACAGGAATCGTTTCACCGAGACATTCGCTGAAGAAACTAAGAAATAACAATGAATTGGTTAAAGTGATCCTTTTACGAAAGATCATTAACCATATAAGTTCAACATAGTAACTCAGCAATCAACACAACATACTACCATCAATCAACACAGCTTTAACACAGCGTATCATAAAGGAAAATGCAATTTACAATAAACATAGTTTATTAATTAAAATTCATTTTATAAAACATTTCTTAGAAACTAAATCAAAATTTACAAAATTTCACAAAACAATAGTTTAAAATTCTCTATCAAAGAAAAACATCGAATATAGATCCACAGCCGAAAGTAGATGTCACATCCCGTCGGTAAAATAAAATAAAAAAAATCGTTGTCGTCGACAAAACACACGATACATATTAACTAAAAAGGAAAACACTGCAACACTGCATTAATTCAACAAATTTAATGAAAATATTTTGGAAATTTAAATCACGATATTTACAAAACATTAAACGAATAAAACACTTTGCCATTACTAAAAAACAAAAAAATTAACACGATCCACATCGCAAACCATATCAAAATCGCGACATGTCAAATGCCGTCGGCAAAATGCATTTGACAAATATTTACTTATAAATATTCCACTGGCAACTAAAAAACACAAAGTTAACTTCACTTTAGATAATGCACATAAGCACTCCTAAAACTTAATAAACGTTAAAACGCGAATCGTTTTCATAGAAAATAAAATAAAATTCGCGCTTGTTTACAACACAAAATATAAACAAAATCCTAGTTGGAACCAAAAATGTCCAACTAGAAAGAGACCGAAATCGTAGCAAGTCTCAAGCAACAAATAAAAAGAGAATTATGCACACACACATTCACACATACACACAAAACCGCGAAAAAATCGATAAAACGCGCGACAAAGTCACCAACAACAACAACATTAATAAATATATATATCAAATTTCATGCATACGCACAAAAAAAAATGATAAAAAACAATAAAGTCAATTTATAATGAAATTATACAATAAAATCAAAAGGAAAATGAACAAAAAACTCATCAATGTAATATGTGGATATAGGCACACATATATATCCAGCCATCATCCCTCATCGAAATATCCTTCAAATTTACTTTGCGGGACGAACTTAATCCACCAAATCATCACAATCACAGCTTATTGATTGTATTTATAAAACAAAAAACTTTCATTAACATCAAACTCACTAGCAAAACAAAATTCACGAATAAAATTTTGGCATGCCGGCACCATGCTAGCGAAAACGATTTTATAAATGATCAACACCATCCACCAATTAAGTAGTACACTACTCTTACGCATTAGAATGTAAAGCACACAAGAAAAAGAATGAAACATACATTCGTTTGAATGAAAATTCCAATTACGCATACTACTAATACAGTACATATCTGTTTGGTGTCTCTTGTGCATTGTACAATTGTACTATTCTTTCGTGTTGTCCATTTATGTTTTAATTGAATGTACTAATTTCTCTTCTTCTCTTTTCATGTTTAATATGAGAAAGAAGAGTACCACCATCAATTAATATTTATACATTATACCAATTACGGATGGCACCTAAATGTCAAAGGCCATCTGTTGGGAAGTAGCTGAACGTCGTCGCCGGTACTAAAGTGCAGATTTCTGGACAGGGTGCACCACAAGTAAAGGATGGGATTTCAAATTTTTTTGGAGGCGGGAGAATGTTTGGAACTGGATAATAATAATAAACATACGTTCCACAAATTGTAAACGTAAACAAAAACATAGAATGTTTATGAAAAAGTAATGAAGTTAATGTACCTGAAGTCATATAACTAGAAAAAGTTCGAGAATTAAGTATAACCAATTTGCAAGTCAAAAGTGAAGTTGTGTGTTTTCTTTCAAAATACTTTTTTCCTAGTTTTTTCAAGTTTAAATTAAAACCTTGTCGGAACACTCTCACTGATAAAATTAACAAGTATGTCAAATGCACTTCACCACCAAAATCGTTTAAAAAAAAAAATTCAACCCCAGAAAAAAGTTTGAGAAGCCCTGAATTCTGAATCTCGTTCACACAACAAGACAACAACTAATATTGCTTAATGCACTGTATATTGGTACACCCAAGCAAGGCAGAAGAGAAAAAAACAAAAACAAAACCAAGGCCAAGTAATCGGCGCAATTAAAACGTATGTAGGTAAGTGTGTGGTGGATGGGCGCTGTACTGTTCAAGTAGGCTCTGACTGGTGCCAACTTGGCGGCGCCCAGATGCTGTAGCTTATAGTACACGTCAATTGTGCTTACTATAACTCCAAGCGGTATCCACTGGGACCTGGGATGCTCCGTCCAGAGCTGACCTGCTAAACTAGTAAGTGCGAGTGTTGACGAAGGAATCCGGAACAAAAGAATTGTGAGCGATCAACACTATAATTGCTCTGCGAACAATGACTGACTGCACGAATCTCAGTGGTCTACGAGAGCTTTCGTGTAAATGTCCTAGCGGATGAATTCGAAGGACAGAATCAACGGTGGACTTCAGCAGCCATAAAAGCAGAAACCCCTGAAGGAGCTACTCCAACATATTTGGTTTAAAGGTCTTTCGGGGTCTTTCAATACTAGGGGCAGGGTATTGAAGTAGAGATGGTGGCGGACGAGCTCCTGGTGAGCCAACGGCAGCACTCACACCCCTGGGATATTCCAGCCCTTTGTGTCCGAAGGGATCCAAAAGGACCTGGCCCTCCAGGTTGGGGGTTGTGCGTGGGGTTAACTACCCAACCATGGAAAAAATATGGTTCCGAAACAAGCCTCGGATAACGATAATGATTTCAAAGTTGACGACCCAAGCAAACGAAATAGGAGAATGACCTCCGGATCTGCACGTGGGACGTAAGATCTCTTAACGGACTACGTGCAGCTGGAGAATTAGCGGACGCCCTGGACTGCAAAGCAGACATAACCGCCATCCTAGAAGTGCGATGGAGTGGACCGGGCATAAAGAAGATGAAAAACTGTGACATCTACTATGGCGACTGCTACAGACAACAAAAACAGCGTTTATTTGGGTGCGGATTTGTCGTTAGAGGAAGACTCAGGGATAAGGTGATTAGCCAAAATCCAGTCAATGAGCGTATAATGACCATCCGCATCAGGGCTAAATTCGCCAACATTAGCCTTATATGCGCCCACGCCCCACAGAAGGGAAAGACGACGATTCCAAAGACTATTTCTACGAGCTCCTCTAAGAAACGTATGAGCAGTGCCCTAGACACGACGTGAAAATCGTTCTTGGCGATTTTAACGCAAAGCTAGGGAAGGAGGACATATTTGGAAACATAATCGGTAAGCATAGCCTCCATGACAAAACCTCCGGAAACGGACTGTGGCTAATCGATTTTGCTGCGGGGCTAAATCTTGTTGTAAGTAGTACACGCTCCCCGCATCTCAAAATTCATAAAGGTACATGACGATCACCACATCAATTAACCGTCAACCATATTGACCATGTTGCGATCGACGCAAGGCACTCTTCCAGTGTGTTAGATGTCCGAACTTTCCGAGGGGCCAACTTTGACTCAGACCACAACCTTTTTGTAACCAAGGTACGAATGAGGATATCTTGTTCACGACCAGCACGAACTAAAGCTGTGAAGAGATATGACGTCGGAAAGCTACAATCGCAAGAGATTGCCAATGCCTTTCAATCGAGTGTCCCTTAAATTATCCTTGAATCCCATGCCGCCAGCATTAAGCATTGCAGACCAGTGGCAGCAATGCCAAGAAGCCATCAGAACCGCTGCTTCTGAGGTTCTGGGTTTCACTCGGCCACCAAAACGAAACCCATGGTTTGATGAACAAACAAACAAAAAGCACGTCAAATGCTGATGCAACAACGAAAAAGGACTGCTTACGATCAGTATTACGAGATCTACAAGGTGTGATGCTTCTTTGGTTTCCCAGCTGGGGTAGGACTCAGCGGGCCAGGGTATTTTCCCAAGGAAGCCAGAATACTTGGGATGCGACGGTCCAACTTCTGTATAAGAAGGAGAACTCCCACACGGCGAATGTTTTCTCAAATGTTTTCTTTATTATCCTAATCTAGAACGAAGAGCTTACAATATTGTTTACAACTGGTTTAGTGTTTACGTTAATGTTATCTTAAAATTAATAATAATTTTCTTTCATTTACGTTAATTAATCAAAAATAGAAACTGAATAAATATGCCTAAAGGGCCGAGTTTTCTTGCTTAGCTACGTTTATTGGTCTAAAAGTAAAATGAATAAGTATGCCTGAAGAGCCGGCTGTTCTTGTTTATCTTCACCCTTTTAAGACTTTACGGACGACGGTATCGAGGCGAGGTCGGTGATTAGCTACGCTGGTCGGAATTGGTGCAACCTTTGGCTGTAGCACCTGGCGTGTTGGTCGCCTAGTCACGGTGAGCTTTCGGCTGACTTTGTTGACGACGGTATCGGGGCGAGGTCGGTAATTGGCTACGCTGGTCGGAATTGATACAACCTTTTGCTGTAGCACCTGGCGTTGTGGTCGTCTGGTCACGGTGAGCTATATTAGAGACAAGTAATGATTAGTTAAGTTTTAATAGACCTTACAACATAGTGCCCACTGGGTCCTGACGTTATGAGGCCGATTAAATAATACGGAAACTAGGGTGGACTATAATAAAAGTCGAACGGCGGATTTGGTACTTTTAATGGACCTTAGAGTTGAGGTGTGCCTCCTGGGTCCATCCTCAATATAAGGCCAATTAAACCAAAATATAATATTTCGGGAGCGGAACGGGGTAGACTACTAGAGTCGATATGGCGGCGGATTTGGTATTGTTAATGGACCTTAGAACTGAGGTGTGCCTCCTGGGTCCATCCTCAATGTAAGGGCCAATTAATAAAGTCGGCTACTTTTAATTGACCTTATGAATGTGCTGTGCCTTCTGGGTCCATACACACTATAAGGCCAGTTAATTCAAAAACAATGTTCAATATTCGGGGGCGGAGACGGTGACTGTAAAAAGTCGATAGGGCGGCAGATTTGATACTTAATGGACCTTAGAACTGAGGTGTGCCTCCTGGGTCCATCCTCAATACAAGGCCAATTAAATCAAATCAAAAATTGACTGTGCAAGTCGGCGGAAAAGAAATCTTCGCATATAATCAGAGTGGTATTCCCACAACTAATGTTTAGCTTGTAATTTATCTTCCTCTTCTGGGGGTGATTTCACATCTACTTATCATTTCTGTGGTGATAAGTGGATGTGAACTGATAAAAAGGGAAAAAATGCACACAGAATTTTTTTCTTTTATCGTGCTCGTATAGATGGTTTGTAGCATAGCCGTTGTGTGTGTGTTAATTGCTGAGCTCTGGGGCGGCGAAAGAAAAAAGTGTGACGTTTCGTCACAAAGGAGAAAAGAAGGGAAGAACACCGACTTCTCAAAAAGAAAAAGAAGCAGCATGAGAAGCGCTCGTTTAAGGAAATAGAGAGGTGCCATGACAGGAACGAGATTCGGAAGTTTTACGAAAAGGTAAAAACATCCTGCCAGGGTGGCAAACCCCGAACTCAAGCCTGTAAAGACCAGCAGGGAAACATAGTTATAGAGTCACAGTCGCTACTGAGGATCTGGAAAGATCATTTCTGCAGACTGCTTAACGGCGATGAGGACACAAATTCCGCTGTCAGGCAGATTGCCCCATTCAGCTTGGACGATGATAAAGAATGCCGTCCTCCCGACCTAGAAGAGGTTAAGCTTGCCATATGCAAACTTAAATCAAATTAGACTGCAGGTGCAGATGGCCTTGATGCCGAACTTTTCAAGGCAGCTGGAGATCAGTTGGAAAGAAGCATGCACCAGCTGATCTGCATGATATGGTCGGAAGAAGCATGCCCGATGAATGGAACCTCAGTATCGTATGCCCGATCCTAAAGAAAGGAGACCCTCACAATTGCGCCAATTATAGAGGGATAAGCCTCCTTAACGTCACTTATAAGATCTTGTCTGCTGTAATATGTGAACGTCTGAAACCCCACGTCAAAAACTTGATAGGTCCTTATCAATGTGGTTTTAGACCAGAGAAGTCCACAATAGACCAAATTTGCACATTACGGCAGATCTTGGAAAAAACCCGAGAATATAATATCGATATTCACCATCTTTTTATCGATTTCAAGGCCGCTTATGACAGTATCTACAGAGACGAGCTGTACAGAGCCATGTCTAGTTTCGGCATCCCTACAAAACTCGTACGACTATGCAGGATGACTTTGGAGAATTCACGCTGCTCCGTCAAGGTCAGTAAAGAACTCACCGAGACCTTTGATGTCGAAAAAGGTTTTAGACAAGGCGACAAACTGTCATGCGATTTCTTCAACATCATACTTGAACAGATTGTAAGAAACTCAAACGTCAACACCAGAGGAACAATCTTTCAAAAGTCTGTACAATTACTCGCCTATGCAGACGATATTTACGTAATGGGAAGAAAAAAGCGTGATGTCATAGGTGCTTTTGCGAGTATTGAAACAGAAGCGGCAAAAATGGGTTTGATGGTTAATGAGGGCAAAACGAAGTATATGTTGTCATCAAATAAGGACACAGAACATTGACGAATTGGACAATACGTCACAATAGACAGACATAACTTCGAGGTAGTACAGGACTTCGTCTACCTAGAATCCGCTGTAGACACGGACAACAACATCAGTGCGGAGATCAAACGGAGAATAACTCTTGCCAACCGTTGCTTCTTTGGGTTAAGAAGGCAATTGAGAAACAAAACCCTCTCCAGAAAAACCAAGGTAACCTTGTATAAGACCTTAATCATCCCAGTCCTGCTGTACGGCGCGCCGTTCCGAAAGATCATAATTTTTGTTTTCTCTAAGTTTACACTTAAATTCCATTTGTTGCAATAATTTGCTAATCTATTGATCATTAATTGCATACTATTGATTGTTTCCGCAAAGATAGCAAAATCATCCGCAAACAGTAGAGCAGGGATGTAAGTTGTATTTATTTTAATATCTCCTCCAATGTTATCTGTTATATCATTGATGAACAGAACAAAAAGTAGCGAACTCAGGATACAGCCCTGTTTTACTCCCATCGTTGCTGAGAATTCCTCTGAAACGTGATTTCCATCCCAAACCTTAGCGAAATTATTTTCATACAAGGCTTTTAAAATCTTTACCATTTTGCTTGAAATTCCGATAGTGTAAAGCTTATAAATCAGTGCTTCGCGAGGTATAGAATCGAAAGCGGCATGAAAGTCCACAAATAGAGTATATAACTTTTTATTTTTTTTTCATATATATTTCGGCAATATTAACAAGGGTAAAAATATGGTCTATAGTGGAGTAACCTTCTCTAAATCCTGCTTGGAATTCTTGTAGAACTCCCTTTTCTTTAACCCATAGTGTAAGTCTATTGAAGAGTAGGGCTCCAAATAATTTAGACGACGTGTTAAGGAATGATATTCCTCTATAATTTTGTGGATTGTTCAAGTCTCCTTTCTTGTGCAGAGGAAATATTATAGCTTTCCTGAAGCTCATGGGTATATTCCCAGATTCGTAAATTTTGTTGAACTGTTCCGTCAGTGCTAAAGCAAAATCAATGGTGCAATTTTTGTAAAATTCAAACGGGATGCGATCTTCACCAGGAGCTTTATTATTCTTTGTATTATTTATAACTTTAAGGACTTCATCCAAAGTATACGGAGAGTCTAAAACATCATCACTAAAAAGGGGAGCTGCATATTGATGTTTAAGAGATACTTGCTCTGTATTAAGAAGACTTCTGAAATGGGAGCGTTCAGACTTGGCGCGATGACAAGTTTTCTTCCATTCAAAGATTTAATCGCTTTCCAAAAATCCGCAGATCTTGCATTACTTATCGTAAGTATTTGTCGCTGTTCAAAGGCTAACTTTTTTGCTTTGCAAAGATTCTTGAAGTATCTATTAGATTCCGCGTATAATATCCTAAACGCATGAGTGTTATATGACCTAAATATTATTATTATTATTATTATTATTTTTATTGACAAGTACTTAAAAGTAGATTGACAATGTTAAAAAATATAGAGCCTAGCTGCGATGGCTATTGGCTCTGAGTAAATTTTTTTATTAAGTTTTAAAATTCAATTGGCTTATAATAAGAGTGTTCAATGACCTGTTCTAGAACAGTTTCAGACAGAAAAGATCAGACTTTTGGTGTTCAATGAGAAATTTTCTGTTCTTTTCTGATCTTTTTTGTGTTCAATGAGCTGTTCTAGAACAGTTTAGCACAGCATTTTCTGCACCTCCTTTTGAGCAAGTGCAAGTTTGGTGAAAACTGTCAAAGGCAGCTGTTGACTTTTTGCTCGTAGTTTTTTAAGCGAATTGTAATTTTAATTTGTTGTGAAAAATTCAGAAAAAATTTAAAAAATCAGGAAAATAACACCTAGCCTTGTGCTGAAAATAAAATTACTTATTCGTGACGAAAATACGGTAAATTAAATTGATATCAGAAAAAGGAAAATTGGTGGTTGTTTTTTTTTTCGTTTTTGTTGTTGCTTATTTTGACAAGTTTGCTTGTTCTAACTTGCCTGACGTTTTTCACTGCTTCTGTGCTGTGCTGTGCTGTTCTGATCTAAAAAAAGCCATTGAACACATTGAATATGGTAGACTAATTCTATATTTTTTTTATCGGGAGTTTTCAAGAGTTCGTATATGGATTGTTCGTTGGTTGTTGCTGTTAAAACTTTTTTGGTATTTATACAATTTTTTAGAAAGTGTTCTAAACTAAGTGTAGCATTACAGATGTTGCATGTTGGGGGGCTTTGTTTGTTGAGAAGGTGTTCATGTGTTGTAATTGTGTGTCCAAGCCTCAGGCGGACATAGTTTGTTATTTTCGTTTTCGCTAAGCAGGGGTATCGTGGTTGACTACGTTCAGCATTTAGTTCCTTATAGTGGTGGTGGTAATGGCTCCAGTCGTTCAGTTGCTTCTTTTTTAAAGCGTTTTGTATCGAGTTCACTAGATCTTGTTTCGAAAATATATTGAATTTGTATACGGGAGAATTTTTTGTTGAGCTTGCAGCTAAATCTGCTTCTTCATTCCCGCGTATACCAGTATGTCCGGGAACCCACATTAGTTTAAGTTTGTTTGGGGCTTTAATAAGTTGGCATCTTATTTCGGTTATTAGTTCCGAGTTGTTATTTGGATTGGCGATAGCTTGAAGTACAGACATACTGTCCGAGCAGATTATGGTTTTATTATCGAGCTTTGATGCTTTCGAGGCTGCTTGATAGATACCAAATGCTTCGGCTGTAAAAATCGATAAGAAGTCAGGAAGGATTCCGATGCTGATTATGTAGCCATCTTCTAGTGTAACTGCGAATGATGTGTTTTCGGGAGTCTTGGAGCCATCAGTAAAGAATAGTCTCCATCCTTGGTTACGGAGGTCCATTACTGAATCGGAGAATAAGGTCCGGTAGGCAGCTTGGCTTGTGTTAGCTTTTTTGTACTGGGCTAGTGACATCAAGATGGTTTCTGGTCTAAAAAGCCAAGGTGGGACGGAAGGTTTGAAATTAAATCCTCGTTTTATTAGGAGTTTCAGTTGGTTCGCTTTCAGTAGTATTAGTCTTATTGCAGATGGGGTTCGTTTTGTAGATTTTTGCTTCATGGCCTGGGCAATGTCTTTGTCGATTACGGAGTTTTTGGAGAAGACTAATTTTGGAATCAGTCTTAGAGTCAGTTCTTCTACTCTATGTTCGATGGTTGGAAGACCGGCTTCGGCTAGCAAGTTTTGTGTTGGTGTGGTTGGGAAGGCATTAAGACATCTTCTTACAGCTTGATGATATGGTGGTTTAATTGTGTTCAGCGTAGATTTTGGGCATCTGCCGTAGACGTAAATTTCGAAGTCAATTTTGCTTAGTATTAACATTTTAGTTATGTAACACAGGGTGTTTATATGAACATTACTTTTCTTACAGCTTAAATATTTAATAATATTGCCTCTCGCAGCTAGGGATTTTCTAAGTTCAATACAATGATCTTTCCAATAATACTTATTATTAAAAATTAAACCTAAAATACTTAGTTTGTTCACATTTTCAATTGGTATATTATTTACAGAGAGATTAATGTTACTACAATTTATTTTGCGACAGATATGTAGAAGTTTACATTTCGGAAGTGATAATTTTGCACCAGATTCTGACGACCAACTTAATATTTCGTTGATTGCATTTGAAATTACATTTTTACATAGGCTAACATCTGGGATTTTACTTAATATAAAAACATCATCGGCGTAATGGCAATGATTTAATAGGTTATAATTGTTTAGTATACTACTTATTTCTTCAAAAGCTATGGCGAATAGCATTACCGACAGAGGGGAGCCCTGAGGTATACCGTTTTCTAGTGGTTATAGCTTGGAAAAATGGTTGTTAATTCTTACCGAGAACTTTCTATTTGTTAGGAAAGATTCAACATATTTAAACATTTTTAATCCGACATTCCATTTTATTAGTTTGTTTAAAATTACATGTTTTCCAATTCTGTAGAATGCTTTGTCAAAGTCTAATGAGACTACGGTTACGTGATTCCTTGTCGAGATGGCTTTTGAGATGAAATGATCTAGATGGAGGAGTGCGTCTATACAGCCTTTGTTATACAGCCTTGGGTACGATTCTCTTTGTTTTTGGTTCGTGGATGGCGATGGTTTTGGGAATAGTAACGTTTGCGGCTGCTATGATAGCTTTTTGTATAATTGCTGATTCTTTGTTATTGTTAGGACTATGTGGTTTTACTGATAATTGGTTAAGAATCTCCTTTTGGAATTGAGGCCAATTTGCTGCTTCGGTTTTGAATTTGGGGTTAGGGGGGTATTTGTTAGTGGGGTTTCCAATGTTAATTGATGTTATTATTGGGAAGTGGTCGCTGTTGTGGAGGTCTTGCGAGGTTTGCCATGAGGTTGCTGGCAGAAGTTCGGGCGAGCAACATGTTACATCTATGTGGGTAAAGGTTCCATGTGTTGAAAGGTGGGTAGAAGACCCATCATTAAGGATTATTAGATTTGAGTTAAATAGGAAATCTTCTATAACTTTGCCTTTTTTGTTGCTGGCTGGCGAGCCCTAAAGCGTACTCCACGCATTAACGTCTCCGCCAATAATTAAGGGTGAGGTACATTGGGCAATAACGTTATCTAAGTCTTCTTTTTGGATATTTTGCTGTGGATGAATGTAAATGTTTATATAGGTTAGTTTGGTTTGCAGAAGAATATCAATGCAGATTGTTTGTATATTGGAGTTTATAGGTCGAATTTTATGAGGGATATTATTTTTAATAAGAAGGCCTACTCCTTGTTTACAGGAGGTATTATTGGCTTGATTAGTAAAATAACCCTTATAATTTTTTGGAATATTGGGTGAGGAGCCGAGAGGTAAGTGTGTTTCTTGAAGTGATACGAGAATTGGATTTACTTCTTTCAATAATACATTTAACTCGTCAAGGTTGTTGAAGAAACCATTGATATTCCATTGCAGAATATTGAGAGTAAAATTTTTTGAATGACGAGGCAGGCAACAATTTTGTTTGCCAAAAGCAAAGAAATTGCGTCTGCTTACGCCTTGGTTATATTTTGTTCTTGCTTTTGATTTTTTATTAGGTTGTGAAGGTTGATTTTGTGTTTGAGTTTTAGTTTGATCGTTTGGAGGTCGCGGTCCACCACGATCGTCACAGGCGCCTGTTGGTCCATTATCGGAGGTGCAGGCAGCTGTGACGATCGGGGAGGATCGCGACCTTAGTTTTGGGGGGCTAGCGTTGTGGTTATTCTGTTCCATCATCATCTGATATATTCATGAAGTAAGTTTCGTTACTTATTAATTTATTTGTTAAGTAGGAAATAGGTGAGGTTTGATTGTTATCGTTTGCTGATGTTGATAATTTTTGAATAGGGTTTGAAATTGTTTTTGGTGTAGAAGTTTGAATTTTTGTGAGTGTTGTTGATGTTTGTGTTGGAAGAGTTTGCTTGTTGTTGGTGGAAGTTTGGTTCTCGGTTTGGGTTGAGGTTAGATTGTATGGGGATGAAGTTGGTTGTTCATTAGATTGGATTTTTCCGTTGGCTCTGATTTGGGTAGAACTTTGAGTGCATGAAGTTGGTTTACTGTTGGATTGAATAGATTCTGAGGTTTTGTTTGTTTTTGATAGGAGATTTGAGGTTTTGTTAGCAATGGCTTCACGTGCTTTCGATGCGTATGCGTTTCCATTGGTAGGTGCTGGCGAAGGGTTGAGCTGATTGTATGCTCGTCTGGCTTCAGCCATGGTGCACTTTTTCCTAGTTTTGATTGTTAGTATTTCTTTATTTTGTTTATATTTTGGACAGTCTAGTGATGAGGACGCATGTGGTTCTAGGCAGTTGGCACACATTACACGTGTGCATTTGGAAGGTGTTTGCCATCGATTGTTTTTTTAAATTTATAGACCTCGGTAACGTTTTGTGTATGCATTTCAGCTACTATTTCTGCTTCTGGAACATTTTTTAGCCAGGGGGCATATACAATACCTTTGCAAGAGTTGAGGTGTTCATGGTATTTGGCCTGTACTGGGCAGATATTTGCAATGTTTGTTAGTTTGGTAAATTTATCGGCAATTTTGTTATTTTTAGCTAGGATTAGAATGCTACCGTCGCGTAATTGAGTTATATTTTCATACTCAGTACTTACTGCGTCAATAGCTTTTTTCAATACAAATACGCTGATGGATGAGATGGGTTTGTCTTCGAACTTTGGAGATATTATTACGAATTTTGGGTTTTTGGCAATGGTTATATCACTGAGAGATGGGTATTCTTCGAAAATCATGGATTTTTGTTTTTTTGATGGGTTATAGAGCGATTCTTCAGGGTGTAGCCCTTCAAATCGATTATGTCTAGTTTTTGACCCCATAATGGGGAAAATTAAGGAAAAGAAACCACTTAAACACGTGTGTAAATTGAGGTTTGGTTTAAAGCAAGTACTAATGAAGGAGAAAAAGAGAAAGCAATATCACTTTTAAGTAATAAAGAGGAATGGATAGTCACTATACGTTAAGTATTATTAAGTCACTGTCAAAATTGCAAGGTGATGTTGACTCATCAAGAGCAAGACGGAGACTGATGACCTAAATAATTTTAGGAATGCAAATGATTTTTGCCTTGCCTTCATACGTTCATTATCGAACCATTCTTTCGTCTTCTTTCTGTTTGTATCTGCTGGCTTTGTATTCGAGGGCACAATTTTCCTTATAATATCAGTCAGATCTTCGATATCTGATGTATTTCTTAGCCTTAAATTTTCCAATTCACAGTTTAAATTATGCTGATATTCTTCTAAATTTCTCTCATTCCAATATAGTTTGGGTAACAAATTGAGCATATTTTCATTTCTGGTGATGTTTGTTGTGATTTGAAAGTTAATCATGATTTCAATTGGCATATGGTCTGAAAAGTCTTTCAACCCTATATGGAAGTCACTGATTAATGAATTCCAATTTCCTGCAATGAAGCAGTTATCTATTACAGAACATGCTGTTCCACGTATAAACGTAAATTCCCCATTAGGATCACCGCTACAACTTCCATTTAGAACTCGGCAGTCAAAAGTATCTGTCAAATCGAGAATTCTAGCACCCTTTCTATCACAAGTTTCGTCTTTTGATTTTCGTGTGACTTGGATAATTCCCTGAGTATGTCCAGTCGCAAAATTATTTTGTGTTATGCCTATTCGTGCATTGAAATCACCAACGATCATTAGCTCCGATGAGTTTAAATTAAAAATCAAATCTTGAAGTTTTTCAAAGTCGAAATCCCAATGACTGCAGTTCAGGTATGTTGGAACTTTATACAAAACGCAGCTGTTGACTTCCATTTTAAATACGCAAGCTTCTTCAATCTCTTTGAATTCGATGTGTACTTCTTCAAGATTTTTACGATATGCAAAAAGTTCACCTCCACTACCTCTACCAAAGTTACTTGTTTTTACTGCACACTTCAGTTTTAGTTCATAGTTTTGAAATAAATTCTTAAAAATATCTTCTTCGGTAATCAATACGTGAGTTTCAAATAAAATAATAATATCGAATTCATAAATATATTTAAAAAAATCATCATAATTTAACTTATTTTTCAGTCCAGCGACATTATAACTTATTATTTTAAGATTACGAAATAATACTTTATTCAGTTCTTCTGTTTTATTCTGATAGACGGCAAGATTTCAATTAGACCTCCCGTGTAAATGCTTTACAGCTTGTCTGTCATTGTTTGTCGATACAGCGGTTGTTTTCTTTGGCTGCAATGATGAGTTTCCTGAACTATAGTTTTTTGACATTTGAGTTTGACTTATGCTTGACATTTCATACACATTGTTTTGTTTTAGCAGTTCATTCATTAAATTTTCAACACCTGTAATATTTAATGTTCTATGTAAAACACAAATGCCAAGCTCGTTTCCACATTTGAGTCCTTTTAGTGAGTCCCATGTGAATATTTTGTCTCCAATTACTAATTTATCGTCTCTAAGTATAATTTTTGTTCCCGGGTTTCTATCATGAAGTTCTTTTGTTAACCGCCGCGAGTTTGGCCCTTCTTCTGCGCATGTTATATGGAAGGTCTTTGTTTATCCGGATTGTTGTTGCCTTTAGCTTCGATGTATTACGGAGGACTGCCCAGACGCATTCACGATTCTTCATTTTCACAATCACTGATTTTGTCCGTGTAAATGCTTTACAGCTTGTCTGTCATTGTTTGTCGATACAGCGGTTGTTTTCTTTGGCTGCAATGATGAGTTTCCTGAACTATAGTTTTTTGACATTTGAGTTTGACTTATGCTTGACATTTCATACACATTGTTTTGTTTTAGCAGTTCATTCATTAAATTTTCAACACCTGTAATATTTAATGTTCTATGTAAAACACAAATGCCAAGCTCGTTTCCACATTTGAGTCCTTTTAGTGAGTCCCATGTGAATATTTTGTCTCCAATTACTAATTTATCGTCTCTAAGTATAATTTTTGTTCCCGGGTTTCTATCATGAAGTTCTTTTGTTAACCGCCGCGAGTTTGGCCCTTCTTCTGCGCATGTTATATGGAAGGTCTTTGTTTATCCGGATTGTTGTTGCCTTTAGCTTCGATGTATTACGGAGGACTGCCCAGACGCATTCACGATTCTTCATTTTCACAATCACTGATTTTGTCCGTGGATTTCGGCTTGGAATACTGTATGCAGCTTCGACATCGTTCGTGTTATTCCCTCCAAGAAGTTCTGCGCATATAGTTTTTGCCCTTCCAACGATATCGGTGCGCTCTTCTTGTGGTAAGTGCACGACTAAATTTGCTTCCGTATTTTTTTGCATAATTTTCTCGAGTTGCAATTCCAATAGATTGTTGCGCGCTTCCAATTGTATAAATTTGTTGTTGATCTCATCGTGCTTCTCCTTGAGGTCGGATATTTCGTCGACGAGTAATTTAAGATCAGCCTTCGAAGCAAGTTCCTTGATGAGTTCTTTATTTTTTTCCTCAAGCAATTGTTTGAACATTTCGATACTCAAACCTGTTATTTGCTCTGTTGCTATTTTAGTAGAACTTTAGCTAGAGTGTCGTTTTTCAGTATTAAGCTCCGGGGAGGCTTCAAGTATTCCTCGTTTGCTTTTGTTCATTAAAGTTGGGTTAAGTTTTCGTTTAAGCCTGTTTTGGTAGTTTTTTATCTTAATTGCTACAACTTACTCTGAATTTTACTTCAATATTAAGTTGGAGTTCTTTTACTTCAATTTACGCAACAGTGCGAATTTTATATTTATTTCTTTTATTTAAAACTTTAAAACTTTTTCACGAGCTCTTTATTTTGCGTAGCTATTTGACAGATCAGCAAACGTCAATCCAATGTATGTATACTTAACCAAACTTCACTCTTTACTTTCCAGAAGCAAAAAAAACCTTGTTTAAATGATGACTAGGATTGTTGATCAGTTTTCGTTGTTGCAAATACAGGAACCTAAATAGGAAAAAAAAATCACAGCAGTAAAAAAATTCAAGAAAAAAGTACAAATATCACAAATAAATTCACAGAACGATACAACGATGCAATGATGCACTTTAACACAGATGGCAAAAAAACTCCAAAAGCCCCACGTTGGGCGCCAATTTGTTGCACCTTTTTCCTCCGACACTTCTTTTCCTTGAGGATATTAATTATAAAATATCGGTAACTCTAATTAAACAAAAAAAAAAAAATAAAAATATATAAATTTATGACGAATACGAGACTGGAAAACCGCGTACAAAACAAATAAAATTAATCTTAAATTATGCACAGCCGGCTGGCGTGCGGAAAGAAAGTAAAATGACAGATGAGATGAGAAGTGCCGGCAAGAATAAAAAGTGGTGATTCCAGTTACAGATAATCTAATGTTGCCACCGCGACTAGCTCAGCTGGGTGTGTTCGATAGGTTAATTTGATCAGATAGGTAAGGTGAATTAATAAAAGGGACGATTAATTGAATTATAGTGAATTTTAATAAAATGTTCAATTTAGAGGACAGAGTGTCCTAAAAATTGTGGGTGCCAGAAAATTTTTGAAGGGATAAATTTCCACACCTTGACGACGTTAAAGAAAAGAAGATGTATTTGAATTGCCAAAAGGAAGTTTAAACATATTTATTGTTTTAATAGGGTGTCTGGGTAAAAACTGTGGTCGAAACCTGGATTAAAAACCAGAATCTTTTCAAAATAAAAGAAAGGTACAGAATTTCTTCCGAGGTTGGCAAGAGGCCAATTCTCGAAATACAGAAAAGTTTAGAAAGTTGAAAGCTAAATAACAAAACAGGATTAGTGTGTCGTTTGAACACAAAGAAGAATTACTTAAGGAAAGTTTCCGAAAGAAGAAGTAATAGTAGAAATACAGGAAAACGGTCGCGAGTCCCACAATCTCGGGAAAGAAAACAAACGGTAGGACAACGAAGGCCTAGCGGATCTTAGTTTAGCCTTAAATAAGGCGACTCTAGATTCGCTCGAGAAACCCTTGAAGAGGAAGGATTTTTCGATGCGTAAGGTACAGAATAATAAAATCAAAATACTTAGCTCTTCTTTTGTTCACCACTCTCCTGAACTCCGTGAGGAAATATCTTCTACGTAAACCTCTCAGTCTCTTTCTCAAAATTTCCCAACCGGAATATCGCCTCTGAGTCAATTAAACCTCCTCTCGCTAAAACGAAAATTCTGCTAATTCAAAAAATCGTTATATCCAAAAATCGCTATAATTTCTCGGGAGCTTTCTTCCAGATCTTTCTTCTTTCACTGCCAAAAATCAAGAGACCATCAAGATGGCGGGTTTTTCTCATCCCCCCGGCATCGGCCATGCGGCTATCCTCGTCAGACCTTTAAGCGTGGTGTTGTTCGGTCTCACTTTTATTGCAGCATTCCGCCATTAGGCTAGGATATGCGAGTGAGATGTCACGAATCAACTACCCGCGGTCCTTTGTGTTCAGGTGATGTGATCACCAGTAGCCTAGTGGACGAGTTAAAACCTTAACGAAAGACTTACTCCGAAAAATTATTTAACTTGCGCAAAGTGCCCAGCTCAAACCGGCCCAAACTAAAATACGAAGAAGATATTTTCTCGGAGACGAAGCAGAAGAAGCTAAGTTTTAAAGCTCGACATATTTTCCGTAGACCTTCGTCCAGATTGTTAGAAAAGTGAGAATAGAATCGGAGACACGTCTCTAGGTGATTCTTCCTTGATGTCAATTTAATTAAAATTGAAATTAAATAGTAAATTTATGTTGGGCAGAAGGCCATACTAATTTTGTCAAAGTGACGTAAACCGTTGTGTAGGCATTTATCATCTACCATTGATGGTGGTGTTGTGTCATCTTGTGTGTGTTCACACCGGACATTTTCATTGTCTTGCGTGAGACCGCCCGTCTGCAAGCTTCTTGATCATCGATGATAAAAAGCATAGCTTTTTTAACCGCACCGTTAATATTTCGTAGGATAGCCTATCTGTTTTGATACGGCGGATATTCTCCTTGGCATGGAGTCCACCAAACCTTTGCATTGCTCTACGCTAAGATTTTTCCACTCTTTCTGCAAATTACTCCACAGAGTAGTCTTGCTGGTTGGTTTTTTTCCGCAACTTTTTTTTTTAGAATGTCCCCAAATTCCAAATAAGGTTTAAGTCCGGTGACTTTGCTGGCCACCCCAAAACATTCACTTTAGGCTCTTCAAGGAAAGATTTCACAACTCTTTACGTGTGTTTGGGGGCATTGTCGTGCTCAAAGATCCATCATTTGGGTAATTGGTTCTGGCAGTCGCCGAGAAGATTTGTTTCCAGTATATCCCGGTAGTCAATACCTGTCATTTTGCCGTTTATTTGACACAGCGGACCGACACCATAGCCTATAAAACACCCGCAAACCATTAAAGAATCGCCGCCATGCCTTAAGGTCTTTTTGGTTTATCTTGGGTTCAGCTCAGCATTATTGTTACATACGTTATGTTAATTACGTGAACATTTTCTATTGTTTTTTGACATTGCACTTTTAGCCTTAAAATTTTTTTGACAGATGCGATGTAACAATGAACTGAAAATGATTTTGCAGATCCACAAATGAATTTGTGTGTACACGGTTTGCATTGATCTACAAATATCTGCCAATCTATTGCCAGCTATTTGCCCAAATCAGTTTGTCCACATTGTCAGCCAAATAGCTGGCAATAAACTAACAGATATTTGTAGATTTCTGCAAACCGCGTACACACAAATTCAATTTTCACCCTCATTGTCAGCACATTTGCACACATTGTCAGACGTTTGCAGATCTGACAATGATTGTCAGACCTACCAATCGTGTACACTTAGCTTAAAGCTTAAAGTGGTGTTACCCCTTTAGGCAATATGTCAGTTTTAGAGGTGAAGATATTGCTTGGCCATCGTTTAGTGTGTAGAATCGTTCGGTTAAGGTTAAAAAATTTTGTTTAGGTGTGATTTGTGCTAAAGCTATTAGTTGTGTGTATGTTTTAGCGGTTTGTTCCAGATTTTCTTTGCTTAGAGTCAATTTAAACTCTAATTTATTTATTTACTTCTCATCCCGAAAAATACAGGGTTGTAGTATCATCCTCTTTAGGCAAGTCGTACCACTGTGTCATATCGGCAGATTTTTCTTTTTCCGTCACGGTAAAAAAAGATACAGTCCCTAGAAGAACTGTCTGGCAATACGAGAAAGCCAATTGGGACGGCCTGAATATTTCTTTCGAAGTTTTAATTGGTCATTGTGCTTTCTCGACGGAAACGTTGACGATCAGCTGATATGATATCTAACGTAATTCTCAACGGCATGAGAAATTTTGTTCCTCACAGAACAAAAAGTATCATCCCCAAAGAGAATTCGTGGTTTGATTCAAGCTGTAAAGAGGCGATCAGGGATAGAGAAAGTAGTTTTCGAAGATTTAAGGATAACCCTACAGTAGAAAATCGAAATTTGTTCAAACGGGCCAGAAATATCTGAAATGCTCAAATACAAAATCCTAGGGTCTTACATGACCAAAAAGTAAGGCAAAAAATAATGTTGTGTCCAAAAGAAAGCAAATTTTTTTGGTCATTTGTTAAAAACATTAAGAACTCGACAACGTCATCGCTCCCAACGCTCGTTTTCAATGACTCTCCGTGTTTCAGCTCCACCTGGCAGCTCAATTTGCTGCTACCTCGACACTTCGTGATAGCATATTAGCTTCTGAATTCTGTGATAAAACATATATTTTTTGGAATTCGCTCTGTTGCGAGAGTCCTCACAGATCTCAATATACATAAATCCGCTGGTCCAGATGGTATCCCCGCCGTTGTTCTGAAGAGGTGTTCTTCTACACTGGCAAAATTACTGCGTAAACTTTTCCATCTTTCCTATTCTGCTGGTATTTTTCCGAGCAGATTGAAAACTGCTTTTAACCAGCCGGTCCCTAAAAAAGACGAATCTTCCTCCCCGTCCAATTACCATCCAACTGCACTAACGTCCCATTTTTCCAAGGTCATCGAAACGTTGATAAAGCGTCAACTCATGAAATATCTTGAAGAACGAAAGCTTCTTAATGACCATCAGTACGGCTTTCGTAGCAAACGGTCCACTGGTGGTTTGATAGCATATCTCACCGAAAAGTGGAACCAATCTTTTCATTGTTTTGGAGAAAGAATGATTATTGCACTTGATATTTCTAAAGCATTTGATAGAGTTTGGCATCAGGCTCTTTTTTGAAAATGCATGCTTTTGGTATCGATGAGTCTCTTCTTTTTTGGATTAGAAACTACCTTTCCGACCGTTCAATACAAGTTGTATTGAATGGCTTTCAAGCTGCTAAATGCTTAGGACGATGCAGGAGGTTTTTCACCCCTCCTGATCTGGCTACAATTTATAAGGCCTTCATCCGCCCAAAACTGGAGTATAACTCCCATATCTGGTCAGGTGCTCCTCAAACATCTTTGCGCCTACTTGATAGGGTACAAAATAGATCGTTAAAATAGTTCAATCGTAGAATCGATTGATTCTCTTGAACATCGTCGAAACGTTACCTGTCTCTCTCTCTCTTTTATTGCTTTTTTCACAAACAGTAGTCGAGTGAAATACCCAGCTCTATTCCTCCCATGAAACAATTTAGCCGCAACACCCGCCTCGCTAGGAATGTCCATCAGTTTTACCTTGAGCCCAACTTCGGGCGTACAGTCAAGTATAGAGATTCATTTTTTAGTCGCTCCACCCGAATGTGGAATGCTCTACCTGACCCTGTCTTTCCCCTACAGTACGATTCACAGAGGTTCAAAGGCAACGTGCATCGGTGTCTCCGTTCTAATCCTCTCCTATTTTCCTAAATGCTCGCAGTGTGTTCTATAAAATTATAAGGGCATTCATAACCCCTTGATGTGCGCGTTAAAAAAAAAAAAAAAAAAATCCAATAATTGTTGATGCTCCGTTGTTTGTTGGTAATGTTTTTGATTAATTTTTGTAACTCTTAACTTTGTATCCAGACCGGTGGTATAATCTATTAATGATTTTTATTCGTGTGTCTTTTTTATGCATCTAAGAAGTCGTCCTGTAAATCACTTAGCTTTTGCAATGGTTTGTTTAAGGACTAAACGAGTCCTTGCATTATTGAATAGGTTATTATATTTGCTTATAGCGTTGTTGTTTATGTCTTCAACGTACTTTTTGGTTGGGTCATGTTACGAAATATGGATTGTGTCTAGAGTGTTGAATGCTTAAGTGTTTGTTTTGAGTGTGGTATAGTGGCAACACTACTTTGATCCCATATGTAAGCTTTTGGGTTGACGTGTGAATCGGTTTAGTGAGAGAAAGCTCAGGAAACGGGAGTAAGTCCCGCCTCCAGCCGTTAAAGATTTTCGTCAACGGAAAACCGGAGAGGCGAAGTTGACGGTTTTAAATCAATTAATCCGGTGAAGGGGACAAAGGTTTGAAAACGGTCGAGAAAGTGAGGATCGCTGGATTGCATTAATTGCTTACGACAGTTTTTGGTTTTTGAGTGTTAAATTGCGGATATTTATATCCTGTTGAACGGACTTTTGTTGGCCCATATGGGTCGTTGCTGGCATGCTAGTTCCCTTTTTAGCTCGTCGGAGGGAGCAGGTACTTGACCCAACTAACCCTATTCCAAAAATTGCCTGCGGACAAATTGTTCGTTACCTTCCTTACCTTGGTACTGTATCCGCCTAAGTACCCCTCAATATGGCCCCTTTGCTTCCCATATTTCCTCTCCATTTGCCGTCCTCTTATCTCCATCCTTCTAGATCAATTAATTAGCAACTCAATTTGTGTCTTTGTTATTCTTCATATAATAATTTTATTTAATTGCATGTTTACGTGGCTATTAATACAATTCTAACTATAAGTTTTGTATCTATACTATGTATTTTCTTGGTTAACGCTTTAATTCAAATTCAAATTTTAAAGGCTTAGAAGATTTTTGATATGCTTATGTAAATATGTATTTATGTGTGTAGTTCTATTGATTCTGTTTTTCGATTATGAACGTGGTTTTAAATCTTCAAGCTTGGCATGTATCTTACGTTATTTTTGTTTTAAATTGAATCTATTTGACCTCTATTCAAGGCTCTGCGATACAAATTTGGGGTATTCAACCCTCTTTTATCACCAAAAAAAAAAAAAACTATCACTACTGCTTTAAAGGTCCCCTCAAAACAAACCCACTCAAGAATCTATATGTGTATATATATATGAAAATGATATGGTAAAAATTACAAGGTACAAGAAACACTCTCTGTTCTTACGAAGCAAAATTATGTCGTTGCCACTGCATCCGCTTGCTACCGCGATATATGTATTTGCTTTTTATATCTTCTTTACTACTTGTACTGTTGTACTTTACTCAGTCTGTCATTAGATCTCAAACAATAAACTCTTTTAATATTTAACTGCGTACAATAGGTTATGGGCCCAGCAGCATGGCTTTAGAATTAGTATTCGCAAAAATTAAACCGTTTGATGGTAAGAATTTCGATTCGTGGAAGTATCGCGTTGAAAATTTTCTTGAAGCTCAGGGTGTTGTTGAGGTTATATCAATCGCGAAGCCAGAACCTACGGAAACAAATCAAGCGTTAGTTCAGGCATAGAACGAAAGGAACTCAAAAGCTAAAAATTTAATTATTTGTTTAGTGGATGATAATCACTTAGAATATATAAAAAGCAAATCCACCGCAATGACAATGTGGAATGCTTTGGCTTTGGCATTTTCGGGTACGAATATGGCCAAACAAAATATGTTGCGAGGTAGGTTGGACAGACTCAGGTACGAAGTTGGAAGCGACATGAAGAAGCATTTTATACGCTTTGATGAATGTGTGCGGGAGTTGGCGGCGGCTGGTGCGAAGCTGGAAGCAAATGAAGCAATTTATTACTTGTTTAAGACATTTCAGCCCCTTATTACGGCCTGATGATGGGTTGACGATGGATTATGCGAAGTCCCGTCTGCTAAATGAGGAAATGAGACAACAAGTCCAAAGGAGAGTGCAGATATATCGAGGAGTGATTCTGCTTTTGCTGTGGAGTTTTCTGGCGAATGTTATAGGTGGAAAAAGAAAGGTCACAAAAGTTTTAACTGCCCAGCAAAACCTAAAAATCCGAATGGAAGAAGGAAATCTAGAAATTTCAGAAATTCTAATGATACAAGCGCTTATGCATTCATGATGGGATGCGGGAAAGCTGATGGTGAAAACACGTGGGTGCTAGATTCTGGTAGCAAACGTCATACGACAAATAATTTAGGTCTGTTATCTTCTGTCGAACAGTTAATCACTCCGGTAGTTGTAAGTACAGCCGAAAAAGGAGGTGAGTTGAAAGCTACGCACAGGGGTGTGTTTAAAGGATTTACATTTGTAAAAGGTGTTAAGAATACAGTTGAAATTAATAATGTGCTTTATGTCAAAGAACTCAGAGTCAACTTGCTTTCAATTAAAAAACTTCAGGAGAATGGTCTGGAAATTTATTTCAGCCGTGAAAAGAATGCATTAATTAAATCAGAGGGCAAAATTATTGCAATTGGTATGCTATCTAACTCTTTATATGAAGTCAAGCTTCATCCAGTAAATTTAGAGGCTAATTTGTGCGAAATTACTGATGTGTGGCATCGCCGTTTAGAGCATGTAAATAAATCTTATCTACAACAGTTAAATTACAATCGCATGGTGACCGGCCTGGATGTTGCCGAAGAAAAAGTAGCATGTGTTCCTTGTTTTAAAGGGAAACAAACAGAGAATCGCTATTCACGACAGAGACCATCTACACGGAGAAATCTGGAAAGAATTCATTCAGATGTGTGTGGACCAATCACACCGTGTACGTACGAAGGGCACAGGTATTTTGTTAGCTTCATAGACGACTATAGCCATTTCACTTGTGTCTATTTAATGAAAAGAAAATCCGATGTGTTTGAGTATTTTAAAAATTATCAAAGCCAGTCGGAAGCAAAGTTCGGTTCTCGCATAGCGTACCTCAGGTGTGACAAAGATTTAGATTTATTCATTGAATGCATACACAGTAAGAAAGATTTCTTATAACATAGTGTTATGCTAAAGAGAATATAATATAAAAACAGTGAGAAGGCTACTTCTTAGAAAAATTTTATACAAACATTTCTTCCAATTTTATCTAAATACTCGTTAAATATAAGCAAATCTGTACATAACTTTAAGCATTTCAGTTCTTTATTTTAAGTAGATTTTAATTTTTATATATACATCTCATCTTATGTTAAGTGCTTTAGTTTTTAAGAGCTAATGCATTTTGTATTAATTTATTTTAGTCTCTTTGAAAATAGTTTCGAAGTTCAATGCTAAACTTAGCTTGGCCACGTTTCATTTTCAAGTTTCTTGGAAGAAGATTCCACAGACGGATAGCGTTGACGAAGAATTGTTGTTCTGAGGTCCGACAAGAATACCGAGGGTGTATTAGCATTAAGGATCTGTTTGAGGAGCTGAAACGTACCCTATTGAATAAGCTGCAGGGTTGTTGTGTGAGAATGATGTTGCAGAGTAATAGTAAAGTTCTGTACCGAAAAAGATGGTCAAGGGGCATATTATAAATTTGATTCGAGAAACTAGATATCCGATCAAACCGACGCGACGTAGGCCAAATATGTAACGAGCTGTGTTATTAAAAGCAACGTTCAGTTTTCTCCTACTACTAGCGTCACAATCGCAAAAGACCTCGCAACCATAAGTTAAAATAGGAATTACTACAGTTTTGGCTAGCATCATCCGAATATTCAAAGGTGTGAATTGTTGCGATGACCATAGCATTCTCAGAACTCCATAGACCTTTCCCACCGCCGCATTTATATGACTGTCCCAGGTTAGCGTCCTATTAAATAACATACCTAAATTTTTCGCTCTAGATGTATATTTAATTGGTGTACCATTCAAGGAGATGCTTGGAAAATAATCTAGGTCTAGCACTGTCCTACTGATTACAATGCATTTGGTCTTGAGTGGATTTAGAAAGAGTCCATTCTCCTGGGACCAACTAAATATCTGCGCAAGATCATTGTTAATTGTGTGCGCACAATCTTCGATAAGTCCGAGGGTACAGCTTCTAAACAATTGCACATCATCAGCATACATTTGAATATGGGACCCAGATATCTTTGTTGGAAGTTCATTTATGTACAGGGAAAAAAGCAGGGGTCCCAGAATAGAACCCTGGGGAACTCCTCTAACTGTGGGAAGAAAGCCAGAAGTTTTGTTATCAACAGAGACCGCTTGAAGTCTATCTTGCAAATATGTTTTTATCAAACGAACCGCTGGAGATGATAAACCAAACTTACCATAGAGTTTATCACATAAGTTATGATGGTCCACCGTATCGAAGGCCTTTGAGAAATCTAGTAATACTAAGAAAGTTACTAGATCATTGTTAAAATGATTTGTACACTTCTTTATTTAACTGAGTGTCTCAGAAGACTGACCCTGCCCATACATTGGGCTTTATTTATAAGTACATAATAAGTACATAGCACAAAGGTGAATATCTTAACATCATGGTGAATATCATAACATCTCTTTTTTCCAGATATCTAATATAGAGATAATTAATTTTAAGTTAGTTGGATATAATGCTTGGATAAAATAATACTTGGATAAAATAATAATTAACATTTTTTTTTTTTTTTTTTTTACTATTAATTAAAAAAAATTATGATTTATTATAAATTGCTGAATCTGAATGGCATAAGTGATGAAATTTTTAGGTAGGTATAATGTTTAAGAATATAATATTATTAAGAATATTTAAATCTTTCAGTTGGCACAACTTTTCTGCCGTAACGTGTTATAACCACATCTGTATGTGGGTTAGAAACTGAATCTTGAATGTTTGGACAATCTTGAATGTTTGGACAGACTAAAGAACTGTCTTCACTATTATTATTATTATTTTTACCAGTTGGTGATGTTTCACCGGTTGTTTGGGCTGTTTGATTATCCACGTTTTGATCATCTTCAGTTTTGTTATTTACATCACAGCTGCTTACTGCTGGTGATACCATCAGATGTTCACGATTTCTCCGGTAACAATTTCCATTTAAATCAGATACCAAATAAGAACGTGGTTCCTTACATTTAGAAATAATTTTGCCTGGACTCCATACTGACTCTGGTGTCTTTTTATAATAAATATAATCACCCTTTTCCAGGGGCTTTAATGTTCTTTTACCTTTATTGTAATTTTTCTGAGATATCTTTTGACTTTTACGGACTTCTTTTGTATGTTTTGAAATATCAACTAGTTTCGGTTTGAGATTTTCTTGAAGGATTGGTAATTTTGTTCTTAAGCTCCGCGACATCAGAAGCTCTGAAGGTGAACTAATATTTGCTTTTTTGGTTGTTCTATGTAATAAAAGAGCAATGTATGGGTCACTATTTGTTTCGTCACACTTTGTTAGTATTTTTTTTATTGTTTGAATGGATCTTTCCGCAAGCCCGTTTGAACGAGGTAAGTAGGGGCTAGAAGTACAGTGATCAATATTCCATTCTTTCGTGAAATTTTTAAAATGGTCTGAGCTAAACGGTGGACCATTGTCCGATATCATAATTTGCGGTATGCCATGACGAGCAAAGATTGATTTTAATTGTGTGACCACCAAGTTGCTTGAAAATCCAGAACTTAACTTAGCTATTTCAATAAATTTTGAAAAGTAGTCAACTACCAGAATATATATACATTTTTTAAACTCAAAGAGATCAACCCCAACTTTTTAAACCATGGCAAAGGTACCACTTCGTGTGGCAGCATTGGTTGTTGCAAATTTGAGTTTCTGTGCCGAATGCAAGCCTCACAGTTTGAAACGATGTTGTATATATCTTGGTTGATGTTTGGCCAGAAAACATTTTGTTTAGCTAAATCTTTGCAACGCTCTATTCCCATGTGGCCTTCATGAAGAATCAATAAAATGCGATGTCGCAACGACTTTGGTATAATAAGGCGGTTGCACATAAATAATAAGCCATTAATAACTTGAATTTCATTTCGAATGTTAAAATATGGCATGGCAATGTTATCAATTTTCTTTTTAATGGTTGGCCACCCCATTTGACAGTAATCTTTGACTAGAGTCAAAGTTTTATCTTTTTCAGTTTCATTTCGTATTTCCTCAAGTTTTGAATCAGACACAGATAGGTTTGTTATCAGTAAATTACAATGCAGGTTCATTTCATTATCAAATTCCGTTAACACCTTTTCAGTAAGAGGAGCCCTTGACAGCGTATCCGCTACATAAAGAAACTTTCCAGGTTTGTATATAACAGACAAATCGTAGTTTTGCAAACGCAGCATAAACCTTTGCAATCTTGTCGGTATTTTATGCAAAGGCCGATTGAATAAAGGAATAAGGGGCTTATGGTCTGTCTCCACAGCTATATTCCTACCATAAATGTACTGATGGAATCTTGTGCATCCAAACAGAATGGCAAATAGTTCTTTTTCTATTTGGGCATAATTTTGCTGAATGGATGTCATTGTTGCCGAAGCATACGCAATAGGTGACGATCCATGAGATATAACCGCTCCCATCGCATTTTTAGAAGCGTCTACTGATAAAGTAACTGGTTTATTAGGATCATAATATGTTAAAATCGGTGTTTTGGATATGGCTGCTTTTAAATTTTCAAACTCTTTTTCATGCTCTAACGTCCAATGCCATGCTATTTCCTTTCTAAGAAGTTCTCGCAGACTTGACGTTTCAATTGATAATTTTTTTACAAACGACCCCAGATAATTAACCATTCCCAGAAACCGCTGAAGATCCGGTATATTCTGAGGAGGAGGCATATCACAAATTGCTTTAATTTTGCTATCATCTGGGCGTACGCCTGCTTCACTGAATATATGGCCAAGAAATTTAATTTCAGTTTGTAAAAATTTTGATTTTTCTGGGTTAAATTTTAACCCAATTGATTTTGCCTTTTCCAAAATGAGTTTAAGTGTTTTGTAATGTTCCTCTTTGGAGGAACTATAAATCAAAAAATCATCAATATAGATAATAACGTTTGGTATCTCACCAAAATTATTAACCATCTGTTGGTGGAAGATTTCAGGTGCTGAACTTATGCCGAAAGGCAAACGCAAAAATCGATATCTCCCAAAAGGAGTAATAAACGTTGTTAATAAAGACGAAGTGGACAGACCCAAAATCCAGAATTAGCATCCAAAGTGCTAAAATATTTTGCAGTACTTAGACGGACCTTACATTCCTCAACAGTAGGAAATTGATAATGTGACCTTAAAATGGCTTTGTTAAGGTTTCTTGGGTCAAGGCATACTCGTAAACTACCATCTGACTTTTGTACTAATACTATGGAACTCACCCATTCAGTTGGTTTTTCAACCTTCTTAATTACACCAAGACTTTCCATTCGATCTAATTCTTGCTTGTATTTATCACTTAAACTAAAAGGTATGCGACGGGGACAATCAACAACTGGTTCAACATCTGGTTTAATTTTAAGGTGAATTTCTTGTTTTAAACATCCAAGACCACTGAAAATATTTTTATACTTATTTAAAAAACTCAAATTTTCATCACTTATGTCAAAATTAATACCTTTTGATCTGTTTTTGTTTAAATTTATGTTAGTATGTAAGTTATCAATTCTTTTGATTAAATTTAATTCAATACAGGAATTCAAACCTAGTACTGTACGACACTCAATTTGTGCTACAAAAAACTTAATTTTGTATATTGTGTTTTTATAACCACACCGAATTTCACATTCCCCAACAATAGGAAGATTCGCTCTACTAAAAGTTAATAACTTAGTTTTTGATTGAGAAATGATGTTTTTATTGAGCCTTAACTGCTTAAATTTTGTAGATGACATCACGTTCGCTTGTGCACCTGTGTCCAGAAGACACTGAACTTGCATTTTATTTATTTCAATAGCAATGTGCCATGATAAAGCCGTTGATTGCTGTTGTTGTGGCACCGAAGATGAAAGCAGCGACTCTATGTGTTTTGAATGCAGCGATGATGACGAAAACAATGATGAGGGAGGAAGCGATTGTGCTGGTTCTGGTGACGATTGTGTTATAAGACCAAGAAAGAGAGATTCTGAGTCGGATGTTTCTGCTAAATCTGCTTCAACGACGTTGCGTATGTACTTGTTTGCCTTACACATTTTTGCAAAATGATTTTTTCTGCCGCATTTTCTACAGACGACTCCATTTGCGGGACATTTGTATTTGTGCTGCTCACCACATCTTTGACATGCTTCAGTATTGGAATGTTGCTGAATAGGAAAGCCGGTGCTATAATGATTGGTATGTTTGTTTTCGTTCAATGATGAGTAAGAATGCCGTTTATTGCTATGCTGATTGTAGAGTTGTATGTTGTATGTGTGCTGTGTGGGTTGTAGCGGTTGTTGTAAGTATTTTACCGCTCCAATTATTGAACTGTCTGTTTGTGCTTGCAATAGTTGTGCTTGCTCTTTAGTTATTTCCAATGTTTTAGAAATCTCTATGGCTTTGTCCAATGTTATAGCACCTTCACATAACAGTTTTTCTTTTATGTGGATATAACTGTCGTGCAATCCACAAGTAAAAATATCGCGTACCAGGTCTTCTCGAAGATTTCAAAATTCACATGATAAACTGAGGTTTTTTAAAGCGGTGGCATATACATATATCGATGGACTCGTCAGGCTTTTGTTTGCGCGAAAAAAATATATGACGTTCCATAGCAATATTAGCTTTAGGCGTGAAATATTTCTTGAATTTATCCACTAATTCTCCATATTTCACTTTGTCCAAATCAACATTAAAAGAGTTAAATATATTGAAACACTCCGAACCAATTAAATGCAATAGCAATGCTACTTTTCGCGAGTCACTTTGTGTTTCCAAATTAGACGCTCGCATATATATTATAAACTGATTATACCACTTTTTCCACTCTGTAGACAAATTTGAAGACTTTATATTTAGTGGCGGTATAGATGTTTGCGATGAGTATCCATAAGTGGTTTGAGGTTCGGCCAGTGCACTCTCTTTTACGTCTTTAATTTCAGGTGCCATTAGTGCCATTATTACTTTTTAAAATAATTTTTTTTTTTTTTTTTTTTTTTTTTTTTTTTTTTTTTTTTTTTTTTTTAAAAGACCTGACACCATGTTAAAATGATTTGTACACTTCTTTATTTAACTGAGTGTCTCAGAAGACTGACCCTGCCCATACATTGGGCTTTATTTATAAGTACATAATAAGTACATAGCACAAAGGTGAATATCTTAACATCATGGTGAATATCATAACAATCATCATCTAATGCCAGTCTTATATCTTCAACTACGTTTAATATAGCTGTCGTACAACTATGTTTTTCGCGGAAGCCAAATTGCTTAGATGACAGTAAGTTTTGCGCCCTTAGGTACACATTGAGTTGTTTTTGAAGGATTTTCTCAAGTACTTTGGACAAATACGGTAATATGGAAATAGGTCTGTATTCATTTTTGTTTCGATCCTTTAGAACTGGAAGAACTTTTGCTTGTTTCCAGACACTTGGAACAACGCCAGTCATAATTATTGTATTGAATAAATGTGTTAAGTGAGGTAGAATATATGGCAAAATTGCCTTCACAAAAACTGGGTGATACCGTCAATGCCAACCGCATTTGATTTGATACTAAGCAGGCTTTCTACAACTTCTGTACTGTCTACACAAATAAAGTAAAATGCCGTGTCCGAATGGGAAGCATTAGATGGTTCATGAACATCAGATGAAGAATGGGAAAGATGTGGAAAAGGAAGCGAAACAAAGTTATGATTTAGTACATCCACATCGATATCCTCTTTACATTCCATTTTTTGCTTACCTATCCCTATTTCTCGCAGATTTTTCCATAATTGGCGTTTGTTAGCTGTTCCTAGCTTTGCTCGATACATTTCTATTTTCGCAGATCTAATTTTACTGGTTGCTTGGTTACGAAGAGTACGATATATCTGATGGTGAATCTCTAGTCTATGTCTTTTCCACTGTTTGTAAGCCTGATCCCGCTGAGATAAAAGCCTTCGAATTTCATTGGAAAACCAAGGACGTTGATAATGATTTGTGTTCATTCTTCTGATTGGAACGTGGATATTAAACAGATTCGAGATATTTGCATTTAGAAATTCTACCTGGTCATTGGGTGAGGGCAAACGGAAAACTCTATCCCACTCAACACTCTGTACATTTTGTTCTAACCGAGAATAATCTACTCTTTTAAAATCTCGAAACTCATATGTAGTTTCAACTCTATTCAACCTAAAATTAATCTTCAAGTAAATAACATCGTGTTTTGAGAACGCTGGTGCTGATAGTTGATCATAATGCAAGACATCACTTAAGTCATGTATAAAAAATACATCTAAGAGTGTTTGCGATCTACCTACAAAATGAGTGGGAGTGGTTGTGTTCACTGGGTATAAATCAAATGTTCTCATTTCATTGACTAGAATGCTATCAGCTAGGAGGTTGCTGTTAAGGTCACCACAGATGAGTAATTTTGACGTGTTTAAAGAAAAAGTTTCTAAGAGTGTGATCAGTGGACTTAAAGCAACGTCATTATTAGGTCTATATACGACACCTAATGTTAGGGAACTGCCTTCACCGATGATATCAATAAAAATATACTCCATAGAGCACCCAATTTCAGACTTACAGTTGAGTTTACATTTTATATTTTTTCGTACATATATAGCTACTCCGCCACCTCTTCTCCCACATCTATCGCTGCGATATAGCTTAAAATTGTTTAAGTTGTACATTCCGTCACCATTAGTATCCAGAAACCAGGTTTCGGAAAAACAAACGATGTCGGTATCAGAACTCTCAAACACATCCCTAAATTCATCTATTTTACAGTATAGACTCTGTGCATTTAAATGACACACACGAAGACCTGTTGTTTGATTACTGCTATTTAAAATTTTGATCATTAAACGCAAAAAACCGTCTCTGCCACCGTCTGTATAAACTCCATAAGTGTCTAGTTGTTGCATTAAGGAACAAGAAATATTAAAATGGGTAAAAGGTCGGTAATGTAGTATAAAATCTAAGATGAGATATAATGTAGCACAGGATTTATTTATTTAAAAAGAGTATACAAAGTAAAACAAGAAGGAGAACTGAAATGTATTGAAAAAAAAAAAAGAATAGTTGAGAAAGGGAAGAAAAAGAAAATAAAAAAAAAATAAAAATTTAAATATGTTATGACGAATAATAAATATAAATAATTTTTTTAGTTTTCCTGAGGTGTTTGTCTGGCAATTCCATCTAAGTCCTCTACGTTATCGACGCAAACTCCTTTGACATCTGACAGCAGTCGCTTGACATAAACCCTGCCCCGAATGGTAAACACAGCCGCAATTTTGTTTACTTTTTTTAATTGAGTCGCGTGCCGAACTAAATGGTTATTCTTTTTTGATAACGATTCGCGAATAAAAATCTTGGCTGTCGATTCAAGGCCGATGTCGTTGAGGCACAATTGCTTTTTATTGTTTTTAATAAATTTACCTATTGAGGTAAGGAGAAAGTTCTTATCATATGGTGATTTGAATTTGATTATGATGGAAGAGTTGTTTTGTGATCTATCTTTTGGCCGCGTACGAAATAAATCTAACACTGCTGGTGGTTTTATATCAAGTGTGCGACAAAGATTATTAAATAGCGATTTTAAGTTTTCATCAGGGACTTGGGGGACACCGAATATCACAGCATCACTAGCCACTATTTTAGTGTCCAAACCGTCAATTGATTTTGTTGCATCGGCGAGTTCGGTTTTAATCGAAGAGAGCTCATTATTATTTCGCACTAATTCTTTTTTGGTGTTATTAAGTTTGATTTTAATTTTGTTTACATCGCATTTAAGGGAGTCTAATTCGGTAGACATTTTAGCATTTGCACTTTCAAGTTGTTGAACTTTAGTGTTAATAACACTTATATTCTTGTTGACGAAATCAAATTGATCTTGAATCTTTTTTGAAAGATTTTCATTATCATTTTTCATTTGTTGGGATAACAGAGTTATTATAAGTTGACTTTGTTCACTTAGTTTGGCATCCAATTTGGACAATAAAGCACTATCGTCGTAAGCCATTTTTTTTTATTTTTGCTGTGGCGACGTTCGAGGTGAGTTTTTAGGGTCTGTAACTAGCTTGGTCGTGTTGTCTGATGGGCGACTTCGTTTGTTGTATGATTCAGACATATGTAAATGCAGCAATTGAATAGATGTGGTTCAATTAGGGTTCGAAGAGAGACAAAGGAATTTATATTTGTGGTTTTACAATTGGCAAAGAAAGAAATATTAAATTTATTAATTCGGCGATTTCTGTGTATTTATAAGTGTCTTTTTTCACTGATCTTTTTTATACTGACTTAAATGATAATGATGTCAAAAAACTTTTGTGATTGGGAACTCAAATATGGAAGAAAACACAAGATAAAACTGCCCGATTACAAAACACGTCTAGTCTGTAGCTCTCACCATTGTTACATCAAAGGCAGAGAATACTTGTCAAATAATCAAATGAAATGGTATGCTGACAAAGGTAATGAGTTAGAAACAACTGTTGGTTACTGTCCTAAACAAAATGGTGTTGCGGAACGCTACAATCGTAGTGTGGCTGAAAGAGCCAGAGCGATGCTCGTCGAGTCGGGCATGAAAAATGAAATGTGGGGAGAAGCGGTGCTAGCAGCAACCTTTTTAATCAACCGATCTCCAACAAGGTGTTTAATCGACAAAACACCGGCTGAAGTGTGGTATGGTTCCAAACCGGACTTTGGAAAGTTAAGAATTTTTGGATCACAAGCATTTTCTTTGTTGCCGAAAGTGAAACGATCAAAATTTGATAAAACGAGGAACTTATAATGGTTGGCTACGGTGTTAATGGATACCGGTTGTGGAATCCCATATCGCGAAAAATTTTAATCGCTCGCAATGTAAGATTCGACGAAAGCGTATTCCCAGCAAGAACAAAAATGATGGCGACGAATGATAGAGACAACTTTAAAACTCTATCCGAGGAGACAGCAGCTGTGGAAGGGGTTGTAGAATGGCCGATTGTAAAAGGGACAGCAGCTGTAGAAGGGGACTCCTTTAAAACCCCATCGCCAAATAGGAATTCGGTAGCAGCTGTAGAAGGGGACTCCTTTAAAACCCCATCGCCCAATAGGAATTCGATAGCAGCTGTAGAAGGGGACTCCTTTAAAACCCCATCGCCAAATAGTAATTCGTTGTCCGTAATGGAAAGTCTAAAGGGCTTTGAAGAAGATGGTGATGTTCTTTCCAGTTCCAGTTTTGAGTGTGCTTCGGAGACACCAAAAGCGCTCCGGCAGAATCCAACTTTGGTAAATCAAAGGCCCAACTGCCGTGAGCGCAGGCCTCCAGGCAAGTTAATTTATGATTCTGATTTTGAACAATAAATTTGTCCGAAGTTAACTTTTCAGATGAACCTACAACTTTTAGAGAAATAGAGTTGAGACCCGATCGTAAGAAGTGGCAAGCTGCTGTTCAAGAAGAGCTGCTCTCGTTGGAACGGAATAATACCTTTACATTGGTTAAAAAGTCACCGGAAATGAAGGTTATAAGCTGCCGATGGGTTTTCAAATTGAAAACCGATAAAAATGGAAAGCCATGCGTGTATAAAGCTCGGCTGGTGGCAAGAGGATGCCAGCAAGAATTTGGAATCGATTATGACGAAACGTATGCACCTGTGGCGCGGTTAACTGCGATAAGAACTGTTATCTCAGTGGCGATTCACAAAAGCTACAATATCAGTCAACTGGATGTTAAAACGGGGTCTCTCAACGGGGATCTTAAACAGACTGTTTATATGATGCCTCCTGAAGGAATGAAAGCAGAAAACGGTACGGTGTGCTAGTTACAGAAGGCTCTGTATCGACTTAAGCAGTCTCCTCTCTGTTGGTACCGACGGTTCAATGACACTGCTTTAAAGATTGGTTTTTTGCGATCCCAACACGATTATTGTGTCTATGTCAGGCGACATAAAGGTTTTGTAGCTTACCTGGTGTTGTACGTCGACGATTTATTGCTAATAAACGAAAATAAAGAGCAACATATCTATATTAAAGAGCTGCTTATGCGTGAATTCGGAATGAAAGAGACGACACAGTTTGAACAGTTCCTTGGTATAGGAATCTCCTATGATAGAGAGAAATCTTGGCTAAGTATGTCACAAAGGAAGGCAATCAATAATCTGTTGACATATATGAAGATGACTGATTGCAACGGTGTGTCTACTCCAATAGATGTTTCAATACGTTTAAAGAAACTGGACGCTAGCCAAAAGTTAAACGTACCATACCGAGAAGTTATTGGGAAAGTGATGTATTTGATGCTGTGTAGCAGACCTGACGTGTGTTTCGCTGTTTCCCAACTCAGTCGTTTTCAAGATGCTCCTGGAACTGAACACTGGCAAAGTATCAAAAGATTGGTGAGATACTAAAAATCAACTTCAAACTATGAATTGGTTTTTAAGAAAAACCCAAATGAAAAACCGCTCATGGGTTTTGTTGATGCGGATTATGCTTCAGACGCGAACGACAGAAAATCAACAAGCGGATTCTTGTATAAAGTGTTCGGCATCACAGTAAGCTGTGTTACGTAGGGAAACGCACGAATTATTAAAATACAATTATATTCATGATATGAAATATAAATAAAAATGTATGTACAAAAGATCGCTTACGGCTGAGACTAAGAATCGTCTCACTTACAACGAAGTTCATAAGCCAACGTTGTTACAGCTCACATCAGGACTAACAATAAAATTCCATGTAGTAACATGAAAATGAAAAAAAAGTCAGATACAAATCTCATTTATGTACAAAGTACTGACCTACCTCAACAAGGCGAAAAGAGTAATGACATGGGGTGAATGAACTCATGTAATGATGAGATTCCTTGCAACCTCCACTCATCTGGCACTACTTTGGTAACAATAGGTGATGAGTAGCCAAAAATCTTTTCATTCTGTTATTTCACAAAACACTGGAAAACGAAAATAAACAGAAAAATAAAAAGAATTGAACAAAATACACTGGAAGAGCAATCAACTCACAAACGACCAACGTATACCGACGAGCAGAGACCGAAAACGCCGAGTAAGTGTATTCCTTTCTATGCAAATTGGCCACGAGAAACCAGAAATAAAACCCAATAGTTTTATCCACTTTTAAACTAATAAAGTGAGATAAAATGAAAAATAATTCAAAGAAAAGAAAGAAAGAACCCGAACGACGCGCAAAAAATAAATATACACGTTTGACAGGTAATGAAATTGACAAGTTGTAAGTGAAACGTCAACGAAAGCTCTCAAGGCGAAAAGCTCTCTTGTCAACTAATTCGCTCGAGAAGTAAATTGCTAAAAGCGATCGAGAGTCGACCAGCTTTAGTCGTTAATTTTTAAACAAATGACGAAACTTTCAAGAGAGAAATAAGGGATGAAATGCAATATTAGAGTTAGGAAAAGATAAAAATAAAGATAAATAGGATAAAATAAGTAGATAGCTGTTATCAGGAGGGAAGGTGCAATTTAGAATAGATAATAGGTAAGGGTATTAGGTTTAACAAAGTTAGCATAGACACAAACACAAACATAGTGAAGACTAGTTACACATATAGTATAGGAGTATTAGAATAAAGACTGAAACGACAAGAAAAAAAATTAAAGCTTTCGAATCGAACATAACGTATCCGAGATCCGTAAAAAGGGGAAAAATGCAATGTAGGCCAAAGGCCAATGGCCTAGTAAAAGAAAAGAGGTAGGCAAACCGTAAAACTTTCAAGTTCAAGGTGAAAAAGCGTTTCGTCACCCATACCGCACATCGAGTGCAGAATTGCATAGTACCTACGTACATTCAGTAGAGTGGTAGTTCAAAGAATTCGAATTCGAATAAAGAACTTTTTGTGTGAAAATTTCAAATTCAATTTTTTTTTGGAAAAAAAAGATAAAAAGAAAAAAGATTTTTCAAATAGGTAAGTGATAGTGAGAAATTGAATAGAAAAAAAATCAAAATATACAGAAATTATTACAACATAGTGACAAAAATTTACGGTGCACAAGAAAGTGCTCATTTGCAGAAGGATACAAACATACCAGAAATAGGTCACCGACCATTTTTTCAAATCAGACAAATATATAATCAGAGGTATGTACAAATATTACAAAAAAATAAAAGAAAAGTAAATCAGATAGAATTTTTGGTCAATCTAGGTTGAGCCATAAAGACACCCGTCCATGGACAAATAGATATATATATGTACCAGGCACGAAGCGTGACATTTTCACTTGCGGAAGCACTCAAAATAAAACCAAAAATTTGAGACTCCAATGAGACCCGCACTCCTTTAAAACCACCACTTTTCCATCACTTTTTTCATTGCTAATAAGGCAAGGCCAACAATATTTTCTTTTTGTTTTCATACATCCTGTTAGCCACGGAAAACTTTCACAAGTTCGTATTGAAAAATTTGAAGTACACCGCTTTGTAACGGTGTATATATTTAAGGATGGTTTCTGTCTGCCAACATCTGTTATAATTTTTTTTTTCTTCGAAGACCTAGCCGAGAATGGTTTATGGAAAAAACTTTCTATTACACAACTACACGCATTCATATTAAACCAGGAAATAGTAGTTTAAATCCTTATAAGTCACCCACAGCCACGAAAATAGTTTAAAAACCACAAACTTTAAAACCAATGCACTCTTTGTTTTCTGATAGTGAAAAAACTGACCTAGTCAATAAAATGAGTACTACCTACCCCTTTTTTCATGACATCAAACTCATTAACAGTGAACTGTTAAGAACAAGAAACAACTCATATACATCTTTGTTTTCTCTCTATCTCCTGTTTTATGTCATGGCATTTTCATAATGCATTCACTCAACTCATTCTTCACACGTTGGTTCAAAGGCAAGAAACCTAAAAAAATGTGTTCCACTTTGGGTTGAGATCTGAGTTAATAAAGCAAAATAATGGAATGCGTAGCCATTGCACATTATGAGTATTTTTTGAAAGCATTTCGCTTATCAACATTTATGAGTGATGTTGTGTACTTTCTGTTGGTGTGGGTATTTTGAGATTGAGCTAAGAAAAGAAGACAATTAAAGAGAATGCATATGTGTTACGCATTTTAGTCACTTTGTACATTCGTAAAAATAATTAATTGCTGTGGGGTATCTTAAGTTGTATGTAATTAGCAGACAGACCATGATTTCTTTTATGTAGTTATTTTGGTAAAATATTATAATGTTCTCAGAATGATCTTAACATTTATTTAACGAGATAGATTGGATAAGTAAGAAGGAAAAAAAAAAATAAAAGAAAACCCTGTGACTGTTCTAGTTTTAATTAGTTTTAAGTTAGTTAAGTTATTTTTAAGTTTTAAATAAAAATCAAAATAAAATCACATGAAACTAAGTTTTTCGTAAATAAATTTTCCTAAGTAATAATATAGAGATCCTTAATTATATATATTAGATAGATGTAGGCCGAAAGGCATTATACATAAGTAAGCTTAAGTTTATGTTTAGTTTAGAGCACCCGCCTGGGGTCAGTAAGCTAGTAGATTTATTAAATAAGCTAGATTTAATCATTTTTGTTAGCCTTAACTAGTTATAAGATACAAATTAATAAAAATGAAGTAAAAAATGAAAAAAAAAAATGAAAATAGATTGGATAAGAACAGACTGGTATAATATAATATCGAAAGTATAATAGATAAATTAATAAGTTTTGGAATTTTGAATTTAATTTTTACAGGCTACCTAAGATTTTTTAAATTCGTTAACGGAAGCACTCATTCCACTCAATATATGGACGCTTCGTCACTGACAGGCACGAAGCGTGACATTTTCACTTGCGGAAGCACTCAAAATAAAACCAAAAATTTGAGACTCCAATGAGACCCGCACTCCTTTAAAACCACCACTTTTCCAAACACTTTTTTCATTGCTAATAAGGCAAGGCCAACAATATTTTCTTTTTGTTTTCATACATCCTGTTAGCCACGGAAAACTTTCACAAGATGGTATTGAAAAATTTGAAGTACACCGCTTTGTAACGGTGTATATATTTAAGGATGGTTTCTGTCTGCCAACATCTGTTATAATTTTTTTTTTTCTTCGAAAGACCTAGCCGAGAATGGTTTATGGAAAAAACTTTCTATTACACAACTACACGCATTCATATTAAATCAGGAAATAGTAGTTTAAATCCTTATAAGTCACCCACAGCCACGAAAATAGTTTAAAAACCACAAACTTTAAAACCAATGCACTCTTTGTTTTCTGATAGTGAAAAAACTGACCTAGTCAATAAAATGAGTACTACCTACCCCTTTTTTTTATGACATCAAACTCATTAACAGTGAACTGTTAAGAACAAGAAACAACTCATATACATCTTTGTTTTCTCTCTATCTCCTGTTTTATGTCATGGCATTTTCGTAATGCATTCACTCAACTCATTCTTCACACGTTGGTTCAAAGGCAAGAAACCTAAAAAAATGTGTTCCACTTTGGGTTGAGATCTGAGTTAATAAAGCAAAATAATGGAATGCGTAGCCATTGCACATTATGAGTATTTTTTGAAAGCATTTCGCTTATCAACATTTATGAGTGATGTTGTGTACTTTCTGTTGGTGTGGGTATTTTGAGATTGAGCTAAGAAAAGAAGACAATTAAAGAGAATGCATATGTGTTACGCATTTTAGTCACTTTGTACATTCGTAAAAATAATTAATTGCTGTGGGGTATCTTAAGTTGTATGTAATTAGCAGACAGACCATGATTTCTTTTATGTAGTTATTTTGGTAAAATATTATAATGTTCTCAGAATGATCTTGACATTTATTTAACGAGATAGATTGGATAAGAACAGACTGGTATAATATAATATCGAAAGTATAATAGAAAAATGAATAAGTTTTGAAATTTTGAATTTAATTTTTACAGGCTACCTAAGATTTTTTAAATTCGTTAACGGAAGCACTCATTCCACTCAATATATGGACGCTTCGTCACTGCTATGTACATATATAGAGAGACAGAGATAATACGATCTCGAATAAAGTGTATTAAAGTGTAGTCTGGGTGGTTCAAGCCTCTGAAGGGTTTAAAGCTGAGTTGGAAAAAGAACCAGAATTTTTCAAGGAAAAAGACTAAGATTGAAGGTAGCAGATAGCAACAGCTGGATACGTCGACAGGGTGCTCCAAGGGACTCTAGAAGTGTGTGCACAAACTGAATTACAGTGTACCACTAATATCCAGTGAATTCGAATTTGTTTTTTTTTTTACTTTCTTTTGTGATTCGCGGTGCTAGTTTTTTTTTTTGAATTTTTAAAGAAAAAAAAAAGAAAAAAAGAGAAAAAGGATAAAGTAGAGTAATGACAGTAAAATTAGTGAGAGAGGTGTTTCCTTCGCGAATCATAAAGCAATATACATATATTTGAATATATCAATACCCATATTCCTGTACGAAAAAGAGTAAAATATCACACCCAATACTGGTGTCTGGTGTGTCCTTTATCGTACTGCCGGCAGGACTCCGAGGGATAAGAACCAGGTAAGTTTTTTTTATTGAATTTTGTTGGATTGAAAAAGAATCGTATAGAGTGTGGATATTGCATAAAAGACCATATATATGCACATATATCAGTCGATAAATTTTTTTTTTTATTTGAATTTTTAGCTGAATTTTACATTTTTTTATCTTTTTTTGGTTATTGAATTCGCACCTTAAATGAGACTAAATGTAACATAACGTACATGAATTGTAATCATTGAAAGTTTTACTCATAAAAGAAATATAAAAGAAAATAATAGTGAAATATTTAAATATTTGAATTTGGTTGTGTATAATTAAAATGGAAGGATAAATAGTTCATATAGGTGGGGATTGGCTTGGCTAGGCCGACGACTGAGGAGGAAATCAGGCTGATAGACAATAATAAGACTTAAGACCATAGGGTTCAAACCCTATATGACTGACGTACGGATGTGAGTTTCAGGATTGCGATCAATGACGAGCAAGGGGTCATTGTTCAACAGAGTGGCCAGAATGATGACACAGGTTGTACGCAATGTGCAAAGGGAGGGGCGGCCAGGTCATTGCCATTAACATCAGGCAAAACCTTGATGTCTCGACGAACCGCTGTCTGGGTGAGATAATGGGATTTTTAAATGGTGTGAAAAGAAGGTAACACATATAATTTTTTTTACATTCATATAGATATTCATACTAATAATGAACGATATATGTTTAAAAATAATGATAGATATAGGTTAGGTTAGGTTACTTACTTCCACGAAAAGTGGGAAGTAACATTAAATAGTAATAGGGGTTAGCATTAATATAGAGTAATGTAAGGCGTTTTTTCTCTTACCAACATATAATCCCGTCCTCTTACTGAGGCAGTGGCTTAGGTACCTAGTTTTGTACTTACCGATCCTTCTCCTTCTCCTTATCCTTACCATTCATTCCTATACCCTATCCTATTCCTCTGTCCTTTTTCTTTAGTTTCTTTACCTGGCATGATTTTTTTTGTTTATGAGTCATGGTTGGCGATAAATGGCAAACCCCACCCCCACAATCCTTCGAGCTTAGCCGAGCAAAGCTAGCATGCCTCCGCCATTTTTCCCCTTCCAATTTTTTGCCCCTGTGGCCCAAAACCGACCCATAACAGCTGGACTTCTAAGAAACAACAAGTAGTTGCCTGTTCTACAACCGAGTCGGAATATATAGCCTTGGCCCTGGCTGTGCAAGAGGGTATATGGTTGCGGGGATTACTTTCTGATCTGTTGATTGAAGTTAAGAACATTCCAATTTTCGAGGACAGCCAAAGCTGCATTAAACTGGCTACTAATATGGAGAATAAGCGAGTTAAGCATATTGATGTTAAGCACCACTTTTTAAGGCAAAAGGTAGAAGAAGGCGAGGTCATCTTGCATTATGTGAATACGAAGGATCAGCTGACAGACATCATGACGAAGGCATTACCACAACAGCAGTTTAAAAACCTGGCTGAAAAACTTGGCCTCATCCATCGAGAAGGGGTGTTGCAGTAAACGATGTAATGAGTGAGAAAGAGACGGTTGTATTATATGTATTTGCTTTTTATATCTTCTTTACTGCTTGTACTGTTGTTCTTTACTCAGTCTGTCATTAGATCTCAAACAATAAACTTCTTTTAATATTTAACTGCGTACAATAGAAATAAATAATTTTTATATTATAAGAAAAATAGAAGGTTCAGTTGATTATATATGCATTATAGAATCAATCTTCTGTTTTTCTTTTTAAATACATCCACTACTTCATCTACGTCAATAGCTATCCCCTAGTGAATATTCATGAGAGCCAAGCCGTTCAGTCTGTTTTCACCCGTTGTGTTTCGTAAATAGTTTTTAAGCCTCCGTAGGCTTGAAAAAGTCCTTTCTGGTGTAGCAGTGGAAACAGGTATGGTAGCCAATATCTGAAGCAACGTGTAAATATTTGGATATAATTTTTTATCGCACTTATCCAAACATTCCAAAGCAGATTTTGGACCAGGGGAGGAGATAGTCATAGCTGCTTTCCACATTTCAAGTTCTGCTTTGACGACGGATGTACATAAAACACATAAAAATTGCGTCGTCAATTTCAGAACCGACTGCAAAATTTGAAGGTAGCACACCAGATAATGCCAATACTACTTTACGGTGTTTCGTAAACCTTTCGGTTAATTGGTGAATTGTGTGCTCCAGAAATGGGATGAATAAATTTATTTTGTAATGCGTGTATATATCCGACACAGGAGTGTTAGAGCAATTAATTTGCCTTCCAACGATACGTGGCATTTGCAGTATACCACCATTTTCATCAAACATCACCTTTGCTTCTTCATATAGATGACCGTACTCTTTATCAACTTTATTTCTCAAAAGTTGCAAAGCGTTAATAACATTATCCACGTGACTGAATGCTGTTATAAGATCGGTGTTAACTGTTTGCAGTTGTTTTGATAGCGACAATGTAAAGCTCATGACTTTTTGAAGAATCACTAGGCACATAACAAAATTCGAAGATCGAAGTGTGTTAAGCATTTGAACAGCTTGCTGCGATGTTTCTTTATTGTGGCTAGTTTGGAGTTTTTCGAGTGCATTGACAATAGCTGGATAAATTTCCTTAAATCGCATAACGGCTTCATGCTTGTGAACCCACCGTGCTTCACACATTGCCGCAGAGTTTTTTGATTTCCAGCCGGTAAAAGGTCCGGAATTTTACCATTCAAAACAGCAGTGCGTTGAGCAGAATGTCTAAAGTAGGAACCAACAGACTGCACGATCCCAACGCAATTTTGCACATCTGCTTGTGAACACGAGTCAGCAATAGCAAGGGTGAGAGAGTGTGCACTGCAATGTACATACAGAGCTAAAGCACATTCTTTACGAATGGGCACCGTGCAAATACCCACTCATAGCTGCAGCTCCATCGTAGCCTTGACCTACCATATGAGAACAATCAAGACCATGCTTTTTCAGAGCTGTGAGTATGAGATTAGCAAGACCGTATCCTGTCACGTCAACAGTTGGAACGTACTCGAGGAACATCTCTTTAACCTTGTGATGTTTATCATCTTTTATGCGACATAACGCAAGCACAGCGAGACTTTCTCCATATGCGCAATATCGGTCGCCTCGTCAGCGAGAATAGCAAAAAATTTTGCTTCCTTCCTTTACTTCACTTATTATATTATGTTGAATAATTTCACCGCAAATGTTTATTATTTCATTTTGGATCTGAGGGCTTGTGTAAAGGGCATTCTTCTGCGATGTGACCAAATGCTCAGAAAGATCTTTTTCCCCAGATTCGGCTGCGTATCGCAATAGTGCTCGAAAATTACCATCATTCTGAAGGGGTTGTTCAGACTCTGGTGTGATATGGATCCGCCCCGAATCAGTTTTACCTTGTTTGCCACAAAAAATTATTCCTTTCACGATAGAAAATAGTTTCTTCCGGTGTTCTTGTTGCTGTCTCTTTCTTTCAGAATACAATTGCTCATCGACTGAAATAGCCTGAGAAGACATAACTTTAAGGAAGTTATCTGCCAGTTCCGAATTCCGTTTGTGGTATCCTGATTTCGCATGAACTTCATATATTTCCAGTGCATTTTTCCACTTGCAAAAAGGCACGTTGATAAGCTGGCCAACCCGCCGATGGCCCCTTTGCCTTCATCAAGCGAACGCCTCATTACGACGCAAATTCTGCAGAACGCTCCACTTTTGCATTCGGAATATGACAACCAGAGGAATCTTTCCATCCATTTCGTTTGAAAGCGCAAATTTCGTTTTGTAGAAACGGGAAACTTATAACCATTAGGTGGGGTCCAAGGCTCTTTTAAGATTTTGGCCTTTAAAGCTTCATCCTCGACCTTCTCTTAATTTGTTTAAAAACCATCGTCCAGTTAAGCTGCAGAGTGAAAGATTGGTGTAACAAATGAGCTGGTGTTGCTGCTGGTCGTTGCCAGGCCAAATGTAGACATTAGGAATAAAACCGGGCGCCGCCGCCGGAAGCACCGTCGACTCGGTTTCGACATTCGATACTGCAACTGAGGTCGAAAGCTCGCTTGTCACCACAATCTTACTCTCGGCATTAGAACAAGTTGGTCCCAAAGAGGATTCATTACGGGAAGAAGCTTAACCACACCACTTTTTCCAGTACTCCATACCTTTGAGCTTATCGCTTTTTCTTTTGTTTTTCTCCATTTTCTTGTACCCTACAATAAAGAATTACATTGTCAATAACTAAGACAATGAAGTTATACAATTTAGATTTCATAGGCACTGTTATTTATAAAATATTTTAGATATTTTGAGAAAATTCCACTAGCAAATTTATATACGAATCGAATCGAATTGAAAACAGCAAAATACAACAGAGGATTGCAAGTAATCCTAAGATACAGCTTTTTATTTCATATCGCGCTTCGATACACAACTTTCGCATTTAAGTAGTAACCGCATTTAAATATAACGGTTACATTGAATAACTTTCGATTAAAATCTGATTACTTTTTACTAACTCTTGTATTAATAATGCAATTTTTCACTCCTGTGTTAAATGGAATTCACTTCACACTTCGTTCACTTCAAATTGCAATCTTTTTTTACTTTTAACTTTACTTTACTAGTATTTATTTTTTTCTTTCTTGTCTGCATACGTCTGTTCACTGCAACTGCGCGTTCAGATTTAGATATTTTCAAGCGAAGAACAGTAGCTATAATAAAAAAACATTTAAGGGCCCCTTTGAAAACACGGTATGAAAAAATGTAAGCAATTCTAGATACATGCCTAATTACATTTTGGTGTGACCAGCTAATGAACAGTACAATAAAACCGTAAACACACTTGTGTTCGTTTAGGGGCGCTTTGAAAATTTCATTGAGAAAAAGCAGAAGGTCGGGTTTCTTACGATCGAAGGTATATGGCGTTATGCTGGAAAAAAACCTATTGTGTATCTTTCTGAAATTTGCAATGGTCCAAAAGGGTTACTATTAATAATTTTGACCTGATTTCACTCATTGTGGGTTTTTTTATTTTTTACTGTCCATTGTTGAGTGTAGTAGTAGGCGTTGCATTTGTGTAGAGAGTATCATAAATAAAAATAAATAAATAGGGTGGCGCAACAGAGCGAGGAGCCCCTGGGCCTAGCGCATTTCTCACAACCATGCCTAGTGAGGGAATGGAAGGGACCTACAATTTTCTGCCGGTTCCGAACGGCTAATCGAGAAAGCGCTTTTCATGGCAATGAATACTAACGGAGGACTTGCCAATTCCTCGCGAAAGGCGATACCCGTGGAAAAAACATTTTTGCCTCTGTTGGGATTCGAACTCGAACCTCTGGATTAACAGGCGGACATGCTATCCATCACACCACGGGTACCACACGTGGTAGAGAGTATCCCTACTCATTATTAGACTAACCCTGGCTTAGATTTTCTTAAAACAAAGCGAATCTCAGAAATAGTATTATATGACCCACAATGGAAAAATTCTTTTAAAGGTTAGAGTGAGAATCCTTTTAGAGAACCATTATGCAGGGGTTTTGTGGGGCTTTGATGTTTTGTCGCAAGCGAGAATTTTTAGTAATTGCAATTTCGAAGAGAAAATTCTTTAATAAAAAATTAAATGAAGGGCAATAGCATACTAAATATATATCTTTAAAAAGCCCACACATTTTCCTCTTTGTTTTTTAGTTGTGGACAATTTTATGCAAAACCCTGACATGGGACTGTTGTAACTATTCAGGGGAATGTTTTAAGGACAAAAACGAGTATTTTGGTTTATTAAAGTAATCAAAGTCTTTATTTTTCTTTATCGTTTTTAAAATATGTAATTATTTGGAATAAATCAACAGTATTAAAACAAGTTTTACTTATTATAGTGAATTTTCTTAGTTATTAAAACTGTTGAAAAAGTATAAAAAAGGCTTACCAGGGGACTGTTTCCCTAACGGCCGAGACGCGTGGATCACCAGCAGATGCAGTCGTCACACTAAAAAAAAATGGCGGCTGCTCGCTTAGCTCCACAACGGAACGAACTTCACACCGATTGCGTTTCGTTTCACGATCTATATGTTTCGCGCCAAAACAAAATTTGACTTCAGCGCGGTTTTCAAATTTTAACAGAGGACTGTTTCAAAAATTTGAGGACAGCATTCGCACATAGATATTTTGAATAAATTATATTGTAAAAATATAATTGTGTAGTATAAAGATGTACACATAATGCATACACTTACTACAAAATAAGCAAATATCATGTTCTAAAAAAAAAAAAAAAAAAATAAACATGTGAATATGACATTTTATGTAAATCTATAAGCAAATGCATACCTTTGAGTGTTATATTTAATCCAATATATATTGTATGAGATTTCGAATTGATATACAAAGCTAAACTAAAAAATAATAAAAAATACTATTTACACATAATCATTAATCTCTTATTTTAGAATAAATTTAACATTTTGATGAATAAAAGAAGACAAACCTATTTCTGGAGACCTGGATTGAACTATCCAACGGCGGAGGGATGTTATACACCTAAATTTGGTTCCTTCACCTTTACCTACTATGCCAGTAAGCATAATAGTCCGGGAGCCAGGTACAAATTTGGTTGATTATTTCCTCTCGAGTGAAACTTCGTAAAATACATAAGCAACTTATATTAGGAGTAGTCGTGACCGTCAGCTGCGTCTCTGCTGGTGGGGTGGGGGAGTGGCAGCCTCCCGCGCATGAAGAAAAAAAAAAATTTTTCGTCATTTCCTCCCGAATAAAAATTTGACGGGTGATGGTTTACCAAATATTATGAAGGAAAAAAAAAGTCAGCTGACCATAAGATGGTGGATTATACGTCAGCTGGCTGCTCGAAAATGAAAAAAAAAAATAATATATTTTCAATGATTTCCTCTCAACTGAAAATTTGTATAATCATAGTTTATATACTACTATAAATGAAAATTAACGTCAGCTGGCTGTATCTCAGTGGAAAGTTTGTCAGCTGGTACCATAATGGGGCAACCCGGTAGCATCTATTGCCTACTGAATCTTATCAGCTGACGACTTTCCCCCCGACATACAGCCAGCTGACTTTTTTCATTATTTACAAGACCATGTTAACAATCCTGTTGCAAGATTTCATCCGAGAGCACATCACGTTTCTTACGTTATTCTCTTTCTTCTCACAGATTAAAGGGATGTTGCGATTGTCAACATCGATGTTAAAATCGATGTTTTGATCACCGAAAACCGACTCATCGCCGATACATCGAACGCAAAACCGTAAAACATCGGTATGCTGGTTCATTTCCATTGAAGATAACCCAGATGTGTAATATATGTATAAAATGTGATTTTCTTATACGGATGTTTCTCATGTAACCATTGATGTTTCCAAACATAAATGTTTCTTAGAAAGATGTTGCATCCCTATACATAGACCTTCTCTCAACAAGAGCTAGATTGTTGTTTCTTTGGTAGAAAAAAAAATAGAGAAAGTGAAACTTATCTAGTCGAACGTTAGTATAGTCAAGCTTATTTTGACATTTTATTCGATAGAAAGTTTGTCGAATTCGAAAGAAGTGCATTTTGATTCTCGAATGATTCGCATGTTAAGCGTGTAAAACATGTTAATGAAATTTCCGAAAAAAAACTTGCATAATCTCCTTTAAAGGTAAGATTCTTGTGAAACCTTTTAGAGGGGTGATCAAAAATGAAATCGAAAAGGAAAACATTTTAGATGCTGCTGCACGTATTTTACACGAAGAAATAAATCAAGTTAAATGTCAGAAGTTACCGAATCTGATTAAAACAAAAAACTTAACAGACTGTGAATGCGAAAATCCAGAAATATTTATAAATTTTTGTAGAAATTTAATATCTGGTGAAAATTATAGACGGAGACAAAAGAAAAGAACAACAAGGCTAGCCAAATCATTTTCTGAAGATGTAATTTACGCTTATTTCAATGGTTGAATTAAATCATCAAAACATATTTGTTTTGGCATGACTTTGAAGAGTTTAACAAATAGCAAAAAATTATTAATATTGTTAATCGGTGTGGTCATTGCTGCAGCTACAGCACATTAGAAGGCCTCGAGACTGAAGCAACATTCGCTTCTTGTGAGATTTCTGATATTTGTGCAGAAGGTATTTTACGAACATCTCAATTGTATACTGGAGTTGCATTTGACAATTACGATCATTTTGTAGATACCACTACTGGCAAAGATACTCTTCACGATACTGTAGGTATAATTTTTCAAATTGAAAACAATGTCGTCAGCGAAGAAGCATCTATAGTAATAAAAACGTGCAGCAAGACTTTCAGATTGGGAGTAGTTTTAGTAATGAAGCAGTAGTAGAGAACGATAATGTACAGCTGGATCATGATGGTATAGGTAATAGGTAGTATTATCATTAAAGTAGAAACAGATATCAATGTGTTTAATGTTTCCGCATCCCGATCTCAGAAACACAGACGAAGTTTCGATATTGTTACTCCAGAACAACATACATTCAACAAACAACCGAGACTTATGATGAAGACATGATCGCATGTAACACTGACAGTAAATCAGAGAGAGATGAAAGCGACTGAATCAATGAAAGTGATAAGTCAACTATCATTATTATTTTAAATCCATTTATTGAAATAAAAAATATTTAATTGAAAAGTGTTGCTGCAATGTATTATTCAATAATTAATTTACTAAAACCAACATTTCTTCCATTATTTAAGTTTATATTTGCTATCCAAACCATCAAACAAAGCGTACTGCGGAATAACGTAAGAAACGTGATGTGCTCTCGGATGAAATCTTGCAACAGGATTGTTAACATGGTCTTGTAAATAATGAAAAAAGTCAGCTGGCTGTATGTCGGGGGGAAAGTCGTCAGCTGATAAGATTCAGTAGGCAATAGATGCTACCGGGTTGCCCCATTATGGTACCAGCTGACAAACTTTCCACTGAGATACAGCCAGCTGACGTTAATTTTCATTTATAGTAGTATATAAACTATGATTATACAAATTTTCATTTGAGAGGAAATCATTGAAAATATATTATTTTTTTTTTCATTTTCGAGCAGCCAGCTGACGTATAATCCACCATCTTATGGTCAGCTGACTTTTTTTTTCCTTCATAATATTTGGTAAACCATCACCCGTCAAATTTTTATTCGGGAGGAAATGACGAAAAAATTTTTTTTTTCTTCATGCGCGGGAGGCTGCCACTCCCCACCCCACCGACGGAGTCGCAGCTGACGATCACGAGTACTCCTATTATAAGCTGCTTATGTATTTTACGAAGTTTCGATTGGGAAGGAATTGGTCATGGAAATCTGTCACTGGCTCCCGGACTATAACTGTTATTATGCATATTATTGCTTTATCAATATTCTGCATACTAACAGTTTCCGGCCACACTTATTGCGACATGGCTTAGTGGGTCAGGCTGAATTCCAGAATGCAAGTTAAGCAATGCATTCTGGAGTTCAATCAAAAGTTCCATTGAGGTCAACGGAAATATGGTGAGTCGATTGTTAACTACCGAAGCGCGAAGTCGTTTTAATTAAAACGCAATTGAGGGCGATTTCAATGTTCACAATTCTCGTTGGCTTCGACATTCTGGCCAGACAACACCCGAAGGACAATATGTTGAGATCCTCGCTGAGTTTAACCAACTAACTCAACTTGTTGATGAGCCCACTCGGGTTCCAGATATTGAAGGCCATGCGGCCAACACACCTATTTCCTCCTATTTCTACCTTCTCATCCCGAAAAATACAGGGTTGTAGTATCATCTCCTTTAGACAAATCGTATCACTGTGTCATATCGGTAGATTTTTCGTTTTCCATCACGGTAAAAAAGTCCCTAAAAGAACTGTGTGGCAATACGAGAAAGCAAATTGGGACGGCCTGAATAACTTCTTTCGAAATTTTAATTGGTCATTGTGCTTTCTCGACTGAAACGTTGATGCATCAGCAGATATGATATCTAACGTAATTCTCAACGGCATGAGAAATTTTGTTCCTCACAGAACGAAAAGTATCATCCCCAAAGAGAATTCGTTGTTTGAGTCAAGCTGTAAAGAGGCGATCAGGAATAGAGAAAGTAGTTTTCGAAAATTTAAAGACATCCCTTCAGTAGAAAACCGAAATTTGTTCAAACGGGCCAGAAATATCTGTAATGTTCAAATACAAAAGGCTAAGTTTTTGCATGATGAAAAAGTTATACAAAAAATACTGTTGTGTCCAAAAGGAAGCAAAAACTGTTGGTCTTTTGTGAAGAACATCAAGAACTCCACCACACCATCGGCCCCAACGCTCGTTTTCAATGACTCTCCGTATGTCGCTCCATCGATAAAGCTAATTTGCAGCAGCTCAATTTGCTGCTAACTAGACACTTCCTGATAGCATATTGGCTCCAACTGTAGGGCGTTCTTTTATGGCCTCGATGTTACGCGATGCTGTAGTGTCAAAATCATCGTTGTTGTTGTGTATGTTTGACTTTGTTACAAAATCATTATTGCATTTAGGAACGACTCGATGTTACACTTTATTGGTCTGTCAAAAATAAGAATAAAGTATTTCTTAAAATATCAAACCAGCTAAAAGAAACTCGTTTTTGATGAAGAAAAAAGAATTCTGAAATGAACAAGATTGAAAATCAATAACTGTTTACAGAATTTTGAAAGATTGATGAAAAAAAAAAAAACCAAAACAAATCTGAGCCACAACAATTCTAGAGGGGTTTGACAGATCAACATCGAAACTCAAGTCCCAGAGATGAGTTGGAAAAAGTTACGAAACGTAACATTCTGACAGTTCAACATTGCATTTAGGAACGACATCGATGTTACATTTCGTAACTTTTTTGCATTTAGGAACGACATAATGTTACTCGGTGTTACATCGCGTAACATCCAAGAATAAAAGAACAGGCCACTGAGCTTGAGTCTGCAAACTCTGTGATGAATCAGATATTTTTTGGAACTCGCTCGGTTGCGAGAGTCCTCAAAGATCTCAATATACACAAATCCGCTGGTCCAGATAGTATCACCGCCGTTATTCTGTTCTTCTACGCTGGCAAAACTACTGCGTAAACTTTTCCATCTTTCCTATTCTGCTGGGATTTTTCCGAGCAGATGGAAAACAGCATTTGTCCAGCCTGTCCCTAAAAATGGCGAACCTTCCTCCCCTTCAAATTACCGTCCAATTGCACTTACGTCCCTTCTTTCCAAGGTGATGGAAGCGTTGATAAACCGTCAACTCATGAAATATCTTGAAGAACGAAAGCTTCTTAATGACTGACGGTACGGATTTCATAGCAAAAGGTCCACTGAGGATTTGATGGTTTATCTCACCGAAAAGTGGAACCAATCTTTTCATTGTTTTGGAGAAAGTATGATTATTGCACTTGATATTTCTAAAGCATTTGATAGAGTTTGGCATCAGGCCCTTTTTTGAAAATGCGTGCTTTTGGTATCGATGAGTCTCTTCTTCGGATTAGAAACTACCTTTCCGACCGTTCAATAAAAATTGTATTGGATGGTTTCAAGTCTGATACCCACTTCATAAATGCTGGTGTGGGGCTCCGTTTTGTCTCCGACTCTCTTCCTCATTTTCTTAAATGATCTCCTGTCTGAAACTTCTAATCCGCTTAAATGTTTTGCTGACGACTCGACCCTCAGCTATTCTTATTCGTTTCCAAATTCACGTCCCTGCTTTTCGGATGTTGAACTGGAACGGTTGCGTATGATAAGCTCATTGAATTCTGACCTTGACAGCATTGTTACATTAGGTCTTAAAAACCGAGTAGAATGCAAAGCTTCGAAAACTCAATGCTGTCTCTTGTCGTTGAAGCTTAGAATTCCCCCATTGCCATTATCCATGAATGGTACCTGCATCGAAGAAACCGAAAAGCTGTCAGTACTTGGTATGTGTGTAAACGATGATCTTCGTTGGAATGACCACATATTTGAAGTCGCCAAAAACGCTGCTAAATGCTTAGGTTTCTTGAGACGATGCAGGAAGTTCTTCACCCCTTCTGATCTGGCTACAATTTATAAGGCCTTCATCCGCCCAAAACTGGAGTATAACTCCCATATCTGGTCAGGTGCTTCTCAAACATCTTTGCGCCTACTTGATAGGGTACAAAATAGAGCGTTAAAATTGATAGGTGACAGTTCAATTGTAGAATCGATTTATTCTCTTGGACATCGTCGAAACGTCACCTGTCTCTCTCTCTCTCTTTTATCGCTTTTTTCACAAACAGTGCTCTAGTGAAATAGCCAGTTGCATTCCTCCCCTGAAACAATTTAGCCGCAACACCCGCCTCGCTAGGAATACTCATCAGTTTTACCTTGAGCCCAACTTCGGGCGTACAATCAAGTATAGAGATTCGTATTTCAGTCGCACCACCCGAATGTGGAATGCTTTACTTGGCTCTGTATTTGCCCTGCATTACGATTCACAAAGATTCAACAGCAACGTGCATCGGTGTCTCCTACTAAATCCTCTCCTATTTTCCTAAATGCCCGCACTGTGTTCTATAACATTATAAGGGTTGTCATAACCCCTTGATGTGTGAGCTTATTATCAGATTGGTTCCAGAAATCGAGTGAAATGAAACCGAAACCGAAAATGCAAATCGAGTGAATTTATTTTCAGTGTTCTGCATTTCGATCGATTTCATCATTTCGAAAACTTTTCGAAATCACTTCAAGTGAAATTGAAAACAGCTGATACCTGTCATCTAATATGAAACTCAATTTATTTGATTTCAATAGTTTAATAGCAAGTAAAATTAAAGTGTTTTCATTGATAAATTTGTTTCAAATGATTCTTTTTATTATTACTGAATTTTTTTAAATCTTGTGTCTTTCTGTCTTTCTCACAAAGAATCTGCGACGACACGATCTCCTCCCATGAATATTTGGCAAAATCTTTATGTTGGCTCATAAAGTTCATAAAAATTTCCTCCTATGCAGTGTTTTTAAGCTTTCCCTTGTTCAAAACAAATTTCTAGTAAAATAAACAAATTTTGTGTGGTTGCAACGGAGTCTTTTACTTACATTTTTAGGTCCCTATTATGAGTAGCGAATCGAACGTTCGACTGGAAGCGAATGTTTTAGAGAAACTCATTTATTGGATTATTATCATTAAACTTCGTCCATTTTCTTATCTGACATACCTTAAACGTGGAAAAAAAATGTTTTCTACAAAGTTTTTGTTTCTACAACCTATAATACCGCTATAAAAGAAGCTTGCAAAAACATTCGCTTCCAATCGAACGTTCGATTCGCTACTCATAATAGGGACCTTAAACGCGTCTGCTTTCTTCTACCATTCCACACAGATAAATAAGGGTAATTTCAAATCACTTGGAAACCGACGAAATCGAATTGTGGAACACAACGATTTCGTTTCACTTTGTTTTCGAAAAATATGAAATCGATATCGATAAAAGTGAAATGCAGAACACCCAATCTTAATTTCGATCAATTTCGATTACATTTCACGTGAATGTGAAATGTAGAACCTAGCTGTATATATAAAAAAAAAAAAAGAAAAACAAAAAAATTTTATACTTTTTCTGAGCTTTATTCAGCTTCTTTGACATTTAGGCTATTGGTTTTTAGTTTTGATTCTCATCCAACTGAAAGATCACACCACCTACTCCCTCTGAAGAGGCATCGCATTGGATCGTGAAAGATTTTTTGAAATCGGGTTGTGACAGTACAGGTGCAGAAGAAAGTGCAGTTCTTAATCTGTTGAACGCTTCTAAAGCTTCAGGTGTCAATTCGAATTTGTTCTTTTCTTAAGACAAACCGTCAGCGGCGCTGCTAAATCCGAATAATTCTTAATGAATCTTCGGTACCAACCGGTTAATCCTAAAAATCTGCGGGCTTGTCTTTGAGTCTTTGGGATAGGAAAGTTGCCCATTGCTTCTACTTTCTCCGGGTTAGATACTTTATTTCTTTCATGGCGAACTTACTCTTATCAAGGTTAATTGTAAGGTTTGCTCTACGAAGACCTGGGAATTGGTATCGAAGTCAGCAGTACAAATCAAAAGATCATAAAGATACACAAAAACGTTCTCACGCAAACAAGATAGCAATAGCTTGTCTATCACTCGACACATTGTTTGACCCGCATTACTCAACCCAAAAGGCATCATTTTAAATTAGTAGAGTTGTCTACCGTGTACTGCAAGAGCTGTTTTTTCTCGAGATTTTACATCTAGTGGAATCTTCCAATATGCGTCTTTGAGATCTATCCCTGAAATAAAATGTGTATCTTTGATGCGACTGAGTAACCCTTCAATGTGTGGAAGCGGGTATGCGTCCTTAACTGTTACAGCATTGACTTTGCGAAAGTCTAAGCATAAGCGAACCTTACCGGGCTTATTAACCAAGACCACTGGGCAACACCAGGCAGAGTTGCTGACCTCAATAACGCCGAGATCTAGCATTCGGTCTAGTTCTTTGTAGGCTTCTTCTTGACGAACGGGCGCACTCATCCGGGCATCAGTTTGTATTTCGCTTATTTGTGGCATCAAGTGAAAATCTTTCCAGAAATTCATTCCTAGGTATACCGTTTGAGTAAGATTTGGAATAAGGTAGAAAATCAAGTTTTGGTCATGCCGTTGAAGGACGGTTTCAATTCACAGTGCCCCACAATGTCATGTGACCTACCGTCAGCCGTACGCACTATGTTTTTGTATGGGTTCACCTGAATACCCATTTTTTCTACCAAGTTCCAACATCCACTACCTAATACTGATATCGAGCATCCGCTATCTAGCAAACCAAATACTGATTCACCTTCAAGGGTAATGTTTGCATACATCCATCCATCTATACTCGAAGAAATTATAGATTCCACTATCTGCTTGGGATTTTTTTTCCGGTTACGAAACCGACGTCTGCATTTCTGCACGTGAGTGCTAGCTAAGGTCTTCGATCCGAAGATTCGGACCGAACTTTATAATAGTTAAGCTTGCTCTCGTGTATAGATTTAAAAAAAAAGGTGGAAATGGGATCATCTTGAAAACTGAGGGTTTCTTCACGTTTCGAAATCTTTGTTGGTATGCTCTCGGAAGTAAGGTCTTTGTTATTTACGCGTGTTTCTGTTCGGGGATATTGTTGGAGGGACGAAACTCCCCTCTCCTTGATTCGTCCCGTCGAAGGTTTCCCGAATGGTTTTTGCACTCAGGAGTGCTAACACCCTTGAAACCGCACACGAAGCAGAACAAATTCCTTGCATGTGAAGGGCAAAAATGGTAGCTGTGCCCCTTTTGGTCACAATTCCAACACGTCAGATTCGCTGAAGAACCAGATGTTTGAAATGAATTTAAGGCCGCGATTTTCTCACCTTCGGTATCGGTTGGTTCAGGCTTATCTTCAACTGAGATCTCGTGTACCGTTCTTTGGGAAGAATACCGCTTCGCCAAAAACCTCTCAGCTTCTCGAGCCTTATTTCTTAGCTCTTCTTGGCTCTTGACATTCGTTAATAAAAGCAACTCCCCGAGTTTATCTTTGGCGTTACTACGAATAACATCAATTAACTTTTTTTCATCGAAAGGTTCTTTTAACCTGTCGTTAAGACTAACAATGGTGCCGTTAAAGTCATCGAAAGCTTCTTTAAACCTTTGCTTGCGAGTTAACAACCACAAATAGACCTCCGCATCATTTTCTTGCCGTCCAAATTCTTTTTTCATCGCCTCTTTGATTTCAGCAAAAGTTGCCTCTAGTTTTCGTCGCAAATAACCCCAAAAACCAGTTATTTGCTTTTCTGCTCAGTACTTGGTGGAAGTTTGAAGCGATTTGTTCGTCGCTGTACGAAGACGAAGCTTGCAGACGACCAACCTTAAACAAAAAATCACCGAGGTTTTCGGTTCCGTCGTATTTAATGTTCCGCCTTTCTAATCTGCAGACATCCGAGGCGCTAAATAAAGAAGGTGAAATGGAATTTCGAGAATCTGGAACGGTTCGATGATCGTGGGTCGGTCTGGACTCTACCCCTTAACGAAATGGGTTCACACTAACAACCTCAGAGACTCTCGGAACGGTAGGTCGGTTAATGTCTTCGAATTTTTTTATGACATTCACCATAAACATATCCATCTGTTGGAAAAACCTAACCTGATTTGTCATAAGATTGCTTTCGATTTTGTGCGCCAAGTCTTCAACTGACGATTTTCTTTGCCTATTTGCCGGGCCGGCGATGTTGTTTTCCCGTCCCTCACTATCGCGGCTCAGATTTGGTAACTCATTTTCTGACTGCTCGTGCGACATTCTAAATGTTGAATTTCCTACAGTCGAGTTAAGCTCTTGGGAAAAACTGAACGAGTTGTCCAAATTGAACCTACTGATTGTGTCTCGGAAACGATTATAAAAAGCTTGAAATCTAGCTTCGGAATAAGCCTGAAATCGGGATAATGTTTCTTCAAGAGAAGAGCGACGACCGTTGCTCACTATCTACTTCCCACAGAATAAGTCTACTTCTTATTAATCTGTTGGTATTTATGTTGAAATTACCTGTGCGATTTCTTTAGATTGTTTGTGCCAATCGAGAGCGTATTAATAAAAAAAAAAATGTTGGTACGTATGTAAATAAAAAAAAAAAAAAAAAAAAAAATCAAAAAGTTTTGAAAAATCAAAAAAAAAAAAAAAACTAACGTTGTGAAAATGAATTCTGTTTATAATTTTTATTTCAGTTAAAATATTCATAAAAAAACGAAGGATGAAGATTTCGAGAAAGCTATAGGAACTTACGGAAATAAAGGAAACAAAAGTGCCAAAGCGCTTTGTTAAATTAAATGAATTAATATTATACAATGGCAACACTTACAATAATTTAACTATGCCATCTGTACTTGAACTCTAATGTACTTTACGAATTCAACATAGTAGTTATATTTTTATTTTACCACACTTCCTTTTGTACATTATCTTATGTCGATTTCCTTTGCAAAAACAAAAGCACTCTAAAAAAGTGCTTTATTTTCGTGGTCACTGGAACAGAAAAGACAAAATTCTTTTTTTATCATTGTATGTGTGCTATTTTTGACAGCCAACTCTTCCCGTTTGTTTTGTTCTTCAATTTATATAGAAAGAATGTTTTCAAAACTTTATTAATAAATGCACTAGGAAGAAACCTCCTCATCCGAATAATTGTACACAACACTCTGAACAATATTATTCACAGACTGCGTTTCGTTTTGTGTAAGGAATTTCCGAATTTCAAACACTTCTTTGTTGGAATCAGAACTAGATGACGACTGATAAATATTTTGATAATTTCAGCTAAAATTGAGCGATCCATTTTCACAAAATAGTTTATTATTTATTTTAATTATCTCTCTTTCACAGTCCTTTAACCAAAAATGTCATTTTGCACATTTGCACTTTTAAAAGTGCTTTTGTGTACCACTGGAAATCGACATTAATTCTACACTTCATTAAAGTTCTCTCTCGTTGATAGTCGCCTTTTTCTTTTAACTAAGTTTCTCCAATCTGCAGCCATCACTTTTATCGGCTTATATATTCTACAGGTTATGGGCCCAGAAGTTATAAAATATAATTCTGGTTTCAATTAAATTTTTATTAACGTTTAAATTACATTTTATCGCTTTAATCATCCATAATATAAAATGATGACATCAAATACAGTCCATGCTCGCATTGCACTCTTTAATGGTGAAAACTACTCAACATGGAAGGCACAAATGGAAGGAGTTTTGCACAAGTGTCGCCTTCTTAAAATAGTTCAAGGGCAGGATATTCGACCAGCAGAAAATAAGGTAGAGCAAGACAAATGGGATGATAAAGATCTTGATGCTCGGAGTGAACTTTTGTTGGCTATGGAAGCACACGTGGTAGCTCTCGTAAAAAACTTCAAAAAATCAAAAGAAATCTGGGATTTCTTGCAATCTAGTTACGATAGAAGAAGTGTACGACAAAAGGCAGAGGAATTTAAAAAACTATTAAATATTCGCATGAGCAGCACTCAGACAATGGACGAATACTTGCGAGCATACTGTGCCATAATCAGTCGATTGACGGAATTGGAAGCGAAACTCGATGATGACCTGTTAGTGGTCATACTTTTAGATAGTCTCGACGAAAATTATAAGGACGTAAAAGCAGCATTGGCAGCTCAAAAGGATTTCCCATCTCTAGAGACGGTCCGTATAAGGTTAATGGAACTTGGCGATGCAAAACGAGAGTTGTTATCAAATGATAACGCCATGAGATCAAAAGGTAAATTTAATCATTTTTCATCTCACTTCAACAAACCCAAGCAGTTTAGTCGACCACACCAACAACCAAACACATCTGGCGCAAGGTTCTGTAACTAAAATTGTCGGCGGTGTGGACGAAGAGGCCAAAAGGCGAGGGATTGCCGATCAAATGCAGAAGAGGCAAAACACGTTGATGATTCATATGAAACTGGTTTTATGATACAGGAATTTATTAATCTCTCTCCAACAAGAGCGTTAGAAGTATCAGACTGTTGGAAGCATACAAAAAATACTCGATGGTGCTTAGACAGTGGGGCTACTTCCCATATGTGTCACAGTGAGCTGCAATTCACCTGCCTTTCAAAACGTCACATTGGGTATGTAAAACTTGCAAATGATAAGGAAATAAAAATTTTGGGTATAGGAACTGTTGAAATTGTTAGTGAAGTTGACAAAAAACATCTGTCTTGTTCACTTTTTCATACATTATTTGTTCCAGATTTGAAAGAAAATTTAATCTCAATCAATAAAGCTACAATGAATGGTGTGAAAGTTTATTTTGAGGGGGATAACGCAAGCATTGTGAACAAGAGTGGGCGACAGCTCATGAGTGCAAAGAAGGTTGAAGGGCTTTATTTTGTGTATCCAGCGAAGGAAAAAGCATGTGTCACCAAGAGGACTGAGAATGCAGCACCTGTAAGGGCAGTGGAAGATTTTAAAACCTGGCATAACAGGATGGGGCATTTGAATGCAGCATCATTGAGACAGTTGCAGCGTGAAAAAATCGTACGAGGACTCCCAGACTTTACAAATTTTGAATTGAACTGTGAAACATGCATCAGAGGTAAGCAAACCCGACTACCATTCGATAAAAAACACGGAAAATCGGCAACATCTTGTCTGGGGCTCATACATTCGGACATATGCGGACCAATGAAAACAGAATCCCTGAGTAAGTCATTATATTTTGTTACCTTCATAGATGATTATTCTAGAAAAATATTTGTATATATGATTCGAAAGAAGTCGGAAATGATAGAAAAATTTATACAGTTTAAGAATTTTTCTGAAAATCAGTTAAATAAGAAAATAAAAAGAATAAGGTCTGATAATGGATCAGAATACACAAGCATTAAAAATTTATGCCAATCAAATGACATAAAACAAGAGTTTAGTGCACCCTACACACCACAACAAAACGGAGTGGCTGAGCGTGTCAATCGTACTCTTGTCGAGATGGCTAGGTGTCTGAAAATCAAAGCCGACCTGCCAGATTTCTTGTGGGCTGAGCTAGTGCTTACTGCAGCACACATTCGGAATCGATGTCCAACTGTTGCAAACAAGAACAGAACTCCTGAGGAATTATGGTCTAATAAGATACCTAATATTTCGTACTTAAGAGAGGTAGGTGCACGTGCATTTGTGTTAAACAAATCTGAAAATCAAAGCAAGTTTGATTCTAGAAGCGAAGAGTTTGTAATGATCGGATATTGTGAGGATGCGAAAGCATATAGATTGTGGAAAAGGGGTACAAGATGTGTTATCAAAAGTCGAGACGTAGTTTTCATTGAAAAAAGTGGAAATGAATATGATCAAAGTTATTATGAAATTGAGTCAGGCTATAATGAATCAAAATCAGATGAAGCTGCAAAGGATGAAGCAGAACCAAAAGAACCTGAAATGGACGACGAAGGGACAGGAGATGCTGCAAAGTATGAAACCATATCAAACGAAGCTGGAACGGATGATGAAGGAACTAATGAAAATGAAAGGGATGATGCTGACAAAACTACAGAACATTCTGAAGAAACTCTTGAGCCCCAACATGAAGGCTGCATTGAAAATGACGAAAATAAATTGAAAACTTGCTCCACAAAACAAAAGATATCTGCATCTGGTTTACCAAGTTCCAGGCCTAAACGAAACGTTCCTTTACGTAATTATAAAGAGAATTCATATCTCTCTGAGGTGAATGATCCTGAATCCTTGAAAGACGTGGAGTCTTCTCCGAATGCTGAAGAATGGAAAGAAGCCATGAACACTGAAATCAATCTCTTGCACAAAAATGGAACATGGAAAATTGTAGACCGTCCTATAGACAGAAACGTCATCGGATGTCGATGGGTGTTCAAAACCAAGCGAAAGTCAGATGGTACAGTGGAAAGAAGAAAGGCTAGGCTGGTAGCAAAGGGTTATTCCCAAATGTTCGGAGTTGATTACTTCGAAACATTTGCTCCAGTTGCAGAATTAAGCTCTATTCGAATGCTTTACGCGGTTGCCACGGAATATGATTTAAACCTTCACCACATTGATGTGTCAACAGCTTTTTCATATGGAGATCTAGATGAAACCATTTTTATGGAACAACCAGCAGGTTTTGTGATTGACAAATCAAAAGTCTGTAAGCTACAAAAATCTATATATGGGCTTAAGCAGTCAGGGCATCAATGGAACAAAAAGTTGGACAACAAACTCCAAGAAATCGGCTATACAAATTCAAGCTATGATAAATGCATCTATTTTAAAAAACAAAATAAAATAATGACATTTATTACAGCTTATGTTGACGATTTAATAATGGCAACAAACAGTCAATCCGACTATATAACAATCTAAAACTTAAATTAACACAAAATTTTCAAATTAGGGACATGGGAGAACCTAAATTTACGATAGGTTTAGAAATTTCTAGAGACCGGAGACGAGGAACTTTAGGAATCAGCCAGTCAAACTATATAAAAAACCTAATTTCAAAATATAATCTCACCGACTGTAAGCCCCGAACGCTACCATTACCACCCAAAATAAAACTTGAAAAGGAACCACAAATTGACGGTGAAAATAAACCTGTAATCCAAAAATCTTACCAGGAACTTATAGGAAGCCTATTACATTTATCTACATTCAGTAGGCCAGATATAGCATATTCCGTTAACACTCTCTCTCAATTCAATCAAGATCCAAGAGTTCAACATTGGAACTCAGCAACTTCTGTCCTTAGATATTTAAAAGGAACTCTCAATACAAAAATCTTTTATTGCAGATCTGGCTCACCAATCACTGCCTATGCTGACTCAAGCTATGCTGAAGATGTAAACGATCGAAAGTCACAATCTGGTGTGGTGCTCCAATTGACTGGGAGTCCCATAAACAACCTATCGTTACGATGTCGAGTGCAGAAGCAGAGTACGTGACATTGACAGCAGCTGCAAAACGAGCAAAATACTTCAAACTCTTGCTTACTGAGCTGAACTTACATTGCTCCGATGAACCAATAACTTTATACACGGATAGTCAAAGTGCGCAATATATAGCAAACTTTAAAGGAAGACGCTCGCGAACTAAACACCTGCACATAAGATACCACTACATTCGAGAGGCTATAGCTGATGGGACTGTTCAACTAAAATACTTGTCAACCGAAAAAATGTTGGCCGATCCATTCACCAAAAATGTATCTTTACCTAAACACAAAGCTCATTTTAAAAAACTAGGAATATCATTTTCTTGAATTAATCAAATCATTTACTATAGCTATAAATAAACCTGAATTGTTAAGCGTTGATGAGGTATGTTAAATTAAATGAATTAATATTATACAATGGCAACACTTACAATAATTTAACTATGCCATCTGTACTTGAACTCTAATGTACTTTACGAATTCAACATAGTTATATTTTTATTTTACCACACTTCCTTTTGTACATTATCTTAATTCTACACTTCATTAAAGTTCTCTCTCGTTTATAGTCGCCTTTTTCTTTTAACTAAGTTTCTCCAATCTGCAGCCATCACTTTTATCGGCTTATATATTCTACACGCTTGAGCTTTTCAAAATGTATTACAAAAGTAAAGTAATCTACTCTACAGTCTTTTAAAATGAAATGACGTTTATAATTGATTATTTGTTTCAGGACTTTCGTAGCCACATACTAAAAGCTAGAAGACTCTGAAACGATACTTTCAAAGGACTCTCAACGACGTTACTAACATCCTAGAGTCTCCTCGAATCCTGTAATTTCATGTGTGGTGAATGCCTTGGACCAGTAAGCACTTGCTAGACGAACACCCAGGGGATTCAAAACTCTTCACTCCACGTTTGATTTTTTCCTAGGCATTCCCTTTTCCTCGTCGCAACGCGATGCCGAATACTTTATATTTAGTCACCGGGACCTACGTGGAAACAGGAATACTGTTGGCAAATAGATTTAAACTCAAATAAAAAAAATTATATATCTATATATATATATACAGGGTGTCCCGTAATTCGTTTTACATACTTTGGGATATGATTCTTGGTCATATTCTAAGAAAATAAATTGTTATACAGAAAGTCCGTTTCACAAGTTTGACATCACTTTTTGACAATTTAAAAAAAGGCTAACTTTGGTATACCCTGACCTGTGTTAAATTCGATATCTCTGTCAATACTGATGATAGAGACCTAATCTTAGACTCAATTTTTTGTAGAAATAACAACCTTTAAGACTGTATTTAAATTTTCCATAGGTTTAGGGTTGCCAGATTTTCAATTTTAAGTGGTGTTCAAATTTCCTTCCCAAAAGAAAGTTTTGACTTTGAGGTCATTTTTTTGGAGAAAAGGCCTGATAAACATAGAATTTCTTTATTTTTTACAGATGAACAAAACAATAATAAAGAAAAAACTCAGCATTAAGTTAACTCAAAAACCCATACATTTTATGATACATACTTGGAAAAATACGAAATGGGAAAAATTAAAAAAAAAATTAAAAAAAGTTTTTGCTTTGAGGTTTGTTTGAATAAAACAATAATATGATCCACAATCCACAATGAAATCCAAAAACGGGCTCTGGCATGGATTCAAAACGAAGGAGGGCGCTTTGAGCACTTGTTATAATTGTATTTGTATTAAATACATAAAAAAAACTACTTAAAGTGATCATATTATTGTTTTATTCAAACAAACCTCAAAGCAAAAACTTTTTTTATTTTTTTTTTTTTAAATTTTTCCCATTTCATATTTTTCCAAGTATCATAAAATGTATGGGTTTTTGAGCTAACTTAATGATGAGTTTTTTCTTTATTATTGTTTTGCTCATCTGTAAAAAATAAAGAAACTCTATATTTATCAGGCCTTTTCTCCAAAAAATGACCTCAAAGTCAAAACTTTGTTTTGGGAAGAAAATTTGAACACCACTTAAAATTGAAAATCTGGCAACCCTAAACCTATGGAAGCCTAATTTAAATACAGTCTTAAAGGTTGTTATTTCTACAAAAAATTGAGTCTAAGATTAGGTCTCTATCATCAGTATTGACAGAGATATCGAATTTAACACAGGTCAGGGTACACCAAAGTTAGCCTTTTTTTTAAATTGTCAAAAAGTGATGTCAAACTTGAGAAACGGACTTTACTGTAGAACAATTTTTTTTTTAGAATATGACCAAGAATCATATCCCAAAGTATGTAAAACAAATTACGGGACACCCTGTATATATATGAAAATCTATTGAAACTAACGTTTTATATACAAAAAAAAAAAATCCTCGAAAACTCAAATTCTGCATCACTATTCCTTGACTTGAATAGCAATCACCACGTAGTGGGCGCCATTTGAAACGGGCTTTTGTTGGCCTATATGGGTCGTTGCTGGCATGCTAGTTCCCTTTTTAGCTCGCCGGAGGGGCAGGTACTTGACCAAACTAATCATGTTCCAAAAAAATCATGCCAGGCTTAGGCAACGGTGTTAATTTTCCAGCGGACAATTTGCTCGCTACCCTCCCTACCTTGGTACTGTATTCGCCTAAGTACCCCTTAATATGGCCCCTTTGCTTCCCTTATTTCCTCTCCATTTGCCTTCCTCTTATCTCCATCCTTCTAGATCAATTAATTAGCAACTCAATTTGTGTCTTTGTTATTCTTCATATAATAATTTTATTCAATTGAATGTTTACGTGGCTATTAATACAATTCTAACTATAAGTTTTGTATCAATACTATGTACTTTCTTTGTTAACACTTAAATTCAAATTCAAAATTTAAAGGTTTAGATGGTTTTTGAAATGGTTATGTATATATGTATTTATGTGTGTAGTTCTATTGATTCTGTTTTTCGATTATGTACGTGGTTTTAAATCTTCAAGCTTGGCATGATGTATCTTACGTTATTTTTGTTTTAAATTGTATCTATTTGACTTCTATTCGAGGCTCTGCGATACAAATTTGGGGTATTCAACCCTCTTTTATCACAAAAAAAAAAAAAAAAAAATATCACTACTGCTTTAAAGGTCCCCTCAAAACAAACCCACCCAAGAATTTATATATGTATATATATATATGAAAATGATATGGTAAAAATTACAAGGTACAAAAAACACTCTCCGTTCTTACGAAGCAAAATTTTGTCGCGGCCACTGCATCCGCTTGCTTGAAAATTTTCTTACGAATTGAACGCCTTTGTATTTGCTGTCGGTCCGTCGCACACTGGGGCCGCTTGTATGGAGAGCGTGCTAAAACTGTTTCTTCCAAAGTAAATGTTTTGTTGCAAAGTCGACAAGATTGTCTATCAACTGGTAAAATTTGAAGGTCAAAGAGATTGTAGGTTAAAAGAAAATCAGTGTTGAAAGTTGTGTTCTAGGCCAAAAAAATTTGTGTTGTATTTTAGAGGTCGATTTAAAATGCAATAAAAATCTTTTCGCGTTGAATTACGCAAAGCTGCAATAATGTCATCGATTGGTTAATTTCAGTAGATAATAAAAACGTATTTCATTAGGATCAAAAACAAAAATCATGGAAAAAGTAACAAAAAAGCGAACAAATACGTATTAAATGTTCAAACACATTTTTTTCCAATTTGCAACACGGGCTTTTAAAACTAAGTATGCAGTCTTATAGTGCATACCTTCTTTTAGTAAAAACAGAAGTTAGAAGTGAAAGCCTCTGTTGCAATTTGGAAAAAAATGTGTTTATACATTTTTGTTCGCTTTTTTGTTTCTATTTCCATGGTTTTTGTTTTGGGGCCTCACTGTATGAAGACTGTTTCTTTCAAAGTAAATGTTTTGTTGCAAAGTCGTCAAGATTGTCTATCAACCGGTAAAATTTTGAAGGTCAAAGAGATTGTAGTGTAAAGAAAATCAGTGTAGAAAGTTGTGTTTAGAGGAATTTGTGTAGCGATTTAGCGGTCGATTTAAAAATCTAATAAAAATCTTTTCGCAGTAAATTTGGCAGAGTTGCAATGTGTCATCGATTGATCAAGGTCAGTAAAAAATAAAAACGTATTTCATTAGCATCAAAAATAGTAACAAAAAAGCGAACAAATACGTATTAAATGTTCAAACACATTTTTTTCCAATTTGCAACACGAGATTTTAAAACTAAGTATGTATAGTCTTATAGTGCAAACCTTCTTTTAGTAAAAACATAATTTAGAAGTGAAAGCCTTTATTGCAACTTGGAGTTTTTTTAATTATTTCTATAAAAAAGGGGTTTAGAAATAAAAAAAAAAAATTTTTCGGGTTCTCCTTCGAATATTGTAATAAAGAGAAAAAAGATTTAGTTGATAAATTCATAGCTTGTAATGGTAGGCTATTCGAAAAAAAATTTGACTACGTTGTAGACTATGTTACCCAATTAACGGCTACCCCTATTGAAGAAACCGACAAAATTAAGAAAGCACTCCTGAACTTCAAGACTCAACTCCGTAGAAAGTGGACATTCTATTGTAAGCAGAGTGAACGACTTGTAGCTAATGAAAAAAAATGGTTGGAACAAATTTGTATATTTCAAAAGTCATTTGTTTCTAGTGTGGTTATGGGAAGACGTGCGTTAGAGTTTCAGGAGTGTAGTGATCAAACTAAACGTAGAAAAACAGCTGAATTACGCTCTGAGGTTCCTGCAAATATTTTGACTTTTGCTGCTCAGATGTCGTTGAGAGCTTCAGGAAGAGATCAAGAAGCAGAGGTTATAAAAAAAGTTTCAGAATCACCCACTTATGCAAAAGAATGCCTCGATTTAAATCTAAATTCAAAAAGTAGCAAAATGTCACCTTGAGAAGCACTTTCAATGATAATCGAGGCACAACTTTCAAGAAAGCAATACGAAATAGTCAGGAGCTCTTCTAAAGATCTATTTCCATCATATAAAATGGTTCAGGCGGAAAAGTCTTTATGCTATCCTGATGATGTTTCAGTGAGTGAGACTAAAACCGAAGTGCCTCTTCAATCGTTGCTTGATCACACAGCCAACCGCTTGTTGAATTCCCATGCAAATATTTTTCATAATATGCTTTATATGAATATGTCTGATGAGATGGTATTAATTTCAAAATGGGGTTTCGACGGAGGTTCCAGCCATACATAATACAAACAAAAGTTTATTTCTGAATTTTCCGATAATAAATATATGTTTTTAACTTCCCTTGTACCTTTACGGTTAGTATTAAATAAAAGAAATGAAAGACCTGTTGTCTTATGGCAAAACCCAAGGCCTTCCTCGCCAAGATTTTGCAGACCCATAAGTCTTGAATATGCTAAAGAAACAGATGAACTTGTAAAGCAAAAAAAAAAAAAAAAAAAAATCGGTGCCGAGATCAGAGACTTAACAGTACATTAATACACTTAAATGGAAAATCATTGAAAGTCAACCACAAACCTATATTTACCATGGTTGATGGACAGATTTGTAATTCTCTAACTGATACGAATTCTACTCTCAGATGTTATTTATGTGGAGCAACTTCAAAGGAATTTAACAATATCGACTTAGTTGTTCAAAAGGATATCCAAAGTGATTACTTGTCATTCGGTATTTTTGTGCTACATTCTTGGATAAGAGCTTTCGAGTGCATATTACATCTTGCGTACAAGATACCGATAGCTTCTTGGCGTGTAAATAAAGAAAATAAATTGATGGTGGAAGAAAATAAAATTAGAATACAGAGTGACTTTAAGAGCCGCATGTCACTTATTGTGGATAAACCTAAGCTAGGTTTCGGTAACAGTAATGACGGAAACGTAGCTCGAAAGTTTTTTCAAAACTATGAAGTATCTGCAAATGTAACAGGAGTAAGTCCGGAGTTAATCAGACGTTTTTATATGATACTACAAGCCATATCTAGCGGCTTTAATATCAACTCTGAAAAATTTAAATATTACTGTCTAGACACTGCTCATTTATATGTACAGTACATTTATATTATACAGATATAAATCCGTGGATGCCAATGACTCTAATATCGTTTTTCATTGACGAAAAGAGTTACTCCTTTTGTGAAAAGATCTACTCTTTTTCCATTTTTAATGTTTCATTGGAAAAAAGAGTAGTTCTGGAGTTACTCTAAACGCCAAAGATCTACTCCCAATCGGTTGGGAGATCTACTCTGAAGATTACACACACATGAAAAAACAGCTGTTGTATCAAACGTCAAATGGAAAAAAAAATTTGTGAAATTTGTTTGGTGATTATTGAAATTGAAAAGAAAAAAGAAAATAATTGAATTTGAGGGCAGAAATATGTAAATAATTTAGAATTTGTTAGTTCGCTGCATTGTTTTTGTCATCTTCTTCGTTGTCATCCCTTTCCATCCATCACCTACATGGAGTGTAAAAAAAAAATGGGCACGACTGGGTCGCACGAACTTGCGATTGTGTTCTAAATACGATATCAAAATCTTAGGGCTGAGTAAAAGGTTTTGGTGTTCGCTCTTTATAATATATTTGGTGGTACAGGGTTGCCAACTATACATTAATTAGGAAAATTTTATTAAATCACGAAAAATATTGAAAAAAATTCAATTAAATATTCCAAAGGTCTCAAGCGAAAATCTAAAAACGCCATTCTTTTGCAATTTCTAATACATATAAACGCTAAAAAATTTATCAAAATCGTTGGACCAGTTTTAAAAATAACGGTTTTTTAAAAAAGTTTTGTAAAATTCAAGTATGCAAAATTTAAGATCTTAGCAAAAGTTAATTTGACCAAAAATTTGAGAAAAATCTAAGTTATGGTTTTGAAGTTATTTCAAAAAATCTAAATTTTTTTAAATTTTTTTTTTAAATTTCAAAAATTAAAATTTTTCAAATCTTGATATGCAGTTTTCCTTAAACAACTTAAAACTTCTAAAATACAAAATTTCGTAAACATCGTGCAAGCCATTAACGAGAAAGTCGGTTTTGAAAAAAAACGGTACTATGAGAGGTACCGTTTTTATACTTTTTCCAAAATTTTTATTTACATCATAAGAAAGACAATTAAAAATTAATTCTTCACACAAAATTTTATCAAAATCGTTGGAGCCGCTTTCGAGAAAAGTAAGTATTATCATATCGGTTGTACGGCAGGTACCGTTATTTCAAGACCTAGAGACTCAATTCCAAAAACCCCTCTGTAGGCTAGCCCACATACCCTAACTGCAAAATTTTAAGAAAATCGGTCCAGCGGTTCAGGTTGTAGAATCATATACATCCAGACAGACAGACAGACAGACAGACAGACAGACAGACAGACAGACAGAATTGCAGGACCCACTTTTTTTGTATTCTCTATGATCGTAATGTCATGTTTAATTGTTATCTCAAAATTTTTTTCCGGCACGATTGCAAGACTTGCCTTATAGTACCTATAATCGCAAGTAAAAATAAAAGATGCAAGTGGGCGCTTTCACTGCTTTATTAACTACGTAATTCAGTCATTAGAAACAACTGCGAAATGAGTTGAAAATTTTTCACCCCACGTAATGTAAAAATTTCAGATATAAAGTTAATTTAGAATCATTTCGACGTTTCACAATCGGCTTTTCGGAAAAAAATGCGAGAGATTACAAACAAAAAAGGATTTTGCATTTACAAAAATAATTGAATTTTGACTACATATTGACTACAGAAGTGAATGCACCCAATGCTATTCATGACAATTGTCACCAATACTACGACAAAACTGTTGGAAAATGTTTCATTGAAAAGAGTAGTTCTGCATTTGAGAGTAGTTCTTTCGGACTTCAATGAAAAACGCTATAACTGTACACAAAATCCTTATTCATGGCCCAAAAATTGTTAATAATGCTTTGTTACCAGTTGGTATGCTTAGTGAAGAGGTACAAGAAGCCAGGAACAAGGACTTTAAGGCTTACAAAGAATATTTTAGCAGAAAAACATCCAGAAAAGATAATACAACTGATATTTTTAATCGTTTATTTATCTCATCAGATCCAGTCAAGAGTCATATGCGTTCATTGCCCGTATTAAATCGAAAGTCATTCGACCCCGAAGTTCTAAATTTATTAGAAGAACAACGTCAATAATAATTCATATACATATATGTATCTAAACTTTTTTTATAACTCCATTTTTTTAAATTTATCATAAAATCCTACTTTTTTCCATGGAATTAATGTAATTTTGGTTTATAAATAAATTTGTTTACTTTTGTATGAAACATATAATAACTTTTGGGACAAATATTGTAGTAACAGAGTTTTGAGCACGCTCGCCATACAAGCGGCCCCAGTGTGCGTCGATGTTTCAATTCGCAATTAAAAATCGCTAACACTGCTATTATACGGTGAAATTTGTTGCACGAAACTGTTCGAACACCATAAGTGCAAAAGAGAACGAAAGTTCGAAAAAGAAAGACGGACAACGAGCTACCCTGTGTCGCATGGGTTATGGTTTCGTGAAACAGCTTTGACGTTTCTCTTTGTCCTTGTTCGTGTTTTTGTTTATTCTGTTCCATTTGGTTCAATAATAAGTAATTATACTAATAATAATGAATTTTTTGTTTTTCAATCGCCAATAAAAGAGGTTTTGAAGCAACCAGGCACTACTAGATAACTATTTTTCCCCAAAAATAAAAACACCGAATGAAAGAAAAAGAGAAATGTGAAACTAGTTTCATGAAACTGGATTTCATCGTATAATAACACTTGCGACACGGGATGACAGAACATAGAAGAATTCGAAGTAATTTCGTGCAACAAATTTCACCGTATAATAGCAGTCTAACAGTCAAAGTGTGCTGTTCTTTCTTTCTTTCTTTCTTCTTTCTTTCTTTCTTTCTTTCTTTGGCAACCAGTTAGAATTACTCTCTAACGTGTTTTTCTTCTAGCAACCATTCTCTACTCTAAACATTTCCTCTAGTTTCCCTATCAACTTTCCTTAAAACCTTATCCTCGAACCTCATACTTCCAAATCAATCAACTTATTATGATTTGTTCTTATGTTGTTTGGAAATAAAATCAATTTTTTTTTGTTTCTTTGTGCGACATTTGATTGACGTAATTCGATGTCTTAGTGTTGCAAATTGAAGTCTAAGATGAAGTTGAAATGAACGCAAGTTCGTTTGTTTCTGAAATATTGTAAAGTATAAAAATGAAACAGATATACAGCTGCGGTCAAAATAATAGTAGTATAGAGCTTAAGAAACAACAAAATTGAAAAAAACTTATCCGTCAATTCTAATTTAAAAAACCAATAACGTGGTTTTCAAAGTGGGGTTTTAAGCTTTTATTTACAAAAAAAAAATTATATTATTATCCGATAGTTGCAAGTTTATTGAACAGATGTTGAAATTCAGCGGTCAAAAAATAGTAGTGATAGGAAAATCTACCTTGAAATGTTACGAAATCGAAAAATTAGTTCAAAATTTTTATTACAATATGTGGCTGAGTGTTCGTACCTTTAATTATTATTTAGTTGCATGTCCCTTGTTAGCTATAACAGCAGTACAAAGACGTTAAATAGAGTTTATTAGGTTTCCACACCTTCCTGTGCTTATCGAACTCCATGATTGCTGTAACGCTTCGCAAAGGACTGTGTTGTTGCTTGGTTTACATCTAGAAGCAAATTTTTTTACAGCGCTCCATAGGTTTTCAATGGGATTTAAGTCCGAAGACTGTGCGGGCCACTCCATCACATCTACTTTACTTTCCTGGAACCATTGCTTCTTGCTGAAAGACCCATTTCAGCAAGAAGCAACTTCATTAACGGTAGCATTCAACTTCAGTATACGGTAGCATTACTTCCTGCATTATCCTAACATAAAGATGCTGATCCATAATGCCTTCAATCCGCATTATGGGTCCAACTCCGTAGAAGAAAAAACATGCCCATACCATTATGATTGTAAAGTGTGGATTATATTCGGTGTATGAAAGTCTTCTTACATATTGACGAGATCCTTTTCCACCCCTTAAAACAATTAAAGTGTAACGGGTTTTCACTATCAACGCAATGCAAAGTGGAAAAATACCAATCTGTGCAATGCTTTTACTCACACTACTATTTTTTTGACCGCAACTGTATGTATAAATTTCTACTCACCGCAGTCCCTCCTTTGACTTCTGCTCGCCTCGGTTGCAATTGCAACAATAAGAATGGCGTTGGCGTATGATTGTGAAAAAGAAGATGTCGTGCTCTCCTGGAGGAAATGCCTCGAGTCACAAATATAAGATACTCGAAACACGAACAGAAGTCGAAAGAAGAACTGCGTTCACAAGTGGTTCACAATGTGTGTCATTTCATGCTGCTTCGGGGTAGTGTAGTGTCGGCAACGTCGGTCCTTTTCGGCAACATCTCCATCCCCGTGGATCGACCCGACTCACTTATCAGATCAAGAACGGCTAACTTTGATACTGTGGATGCTTTGACATCGGCCCTGCGAATATTTCTGTCAACTCCTTTGTATACGTTCTCTACACGGCCACGACACCATTGCCTTCGCGGTATGTTCGAGTCGCATACGAATACCAAATCTGCTGTCTTTATTGGTTGCGACATCTGGCACCACTTCGTTCGTCGCGTCAAAGTCGGAAGATATTCTGTCACCCAGCGCTTCCACATTCGGTCCCTCAACTGACGTGCTACTCTCCACTGTTTTCTTAACGAAGGCAATCGTTCATCTGCCTCGCTAGCGCTCGGTGTTTGTGCCGTTGTCGCTGTTCCCAGCAAAAAATGACTGGGAGTGAGTGGTTCTTCTTGGTCAGCATCGACGGGCGAGTGCGTAAGTGGACGTGAATACACTACGTTCTCAGCTTCCACAATAAAACATTGAAGAGTATTGTTGCAGGTCAGGACTAGGAAACACCAGTAATAGGAAAAGGAAACGAGAAAAAGGAAAAGGAAACCCACAGGAACGGAAACGACAGATTGGATTTGGGAGCTGTGAGAAACAGGATGATCTGCATCGAGAGGAAATGGCACGCTCGTTAAGCTCGGCTAAGCTCGCCGGATGTGGGGGGGGGGGGGGATCTTACCTCTCCACGCAGAAAACGCCTACAACAAATTATATAAATCGTGCCAAGACAAAACATACATTTTCTTTCCCACCACCTGAGTTCAACTCACCACACGCTTGGGCTGCCGATGTAGCGCAGCATGGCCTGGTTCGCCCTCCCTACCTAGGAATTCTGTAGCCAGTGTCTAGAACTCCCCCTTCTCCGTTGTATCCTGAAAACAAGAACTTCAACCCCCTTCGCCGAAGGACATCTTCAGTCCACCATCTTCCACCCCCTCAAAATTTCCTTAGCAATCCATTAAACTTTTTTCGAGCTACGCAAAGAAAATCGGTGTTTGTTTTCTTTCACAGGTCGTGATTTGCAATAAATTTCCTTTATTCAATCATATTTTGGATAAATTTAATATTCGTATGGCAAAACAAATGGGTCGCCGAGCTTAAAGTACAACAAAAAAAACTAACCTACACTTAAACAAATAAACTTGTTAGTCCTTACTTTAATTATTAAGGTTTGACAAATGTAAAAAAAAAAAAATTAAAGAAAATAATAAAAAAAAAAACGGGATTATCCTAAACGATAACTTGCTTTGATTAGTGCTTCTTTAACAAACTTAACTAATCTATAGCGGCAACCCTTGGAAGTAGACAAGGCGTATGCTTACTTAAATTATTTTTAGTATTATTCTTCTCTTTTCTTTGGGTTTTTTTTTTTTTTTTTTTTATTTTCCCTTTTTTTTATTATATTGATGTGCAAATAGGGGTGGTTTTGAGGCCTTAACTCCCTTCGCCCCACTCCCTTTACTGCCCTCTAACTCTGCCCCTTTCTGGGCTTAATAGCTAAAGCACTTTTAACCTACCTATAAAGAGCTCTTTGTAGGGGTACGTAGCGTATGGCGTGGTATAAATGTCCTCACGCACCAACACAAAGACACAAAAAAAACAATACATGGCACTAAGGGAACCAGTTCTACGGGCGATAATCCCTCTTTAAATTCCACTATCCCGAACTACCAATTTTTCAATAAAAAATTTTTAAAGTCCAAGTAAACTTACGCCCTATCAAACTTATACTACAAAAAAAAAACTGAATAATATAATCACGAAAAAAAAGGTAATTTGAATCACAAAAAACAAACAAAAAAAAAATATCACGCCTGGCTTAAGTAATTAATGGCTGAGCAGCCTGGTTTTGGCGGTCAGCTCCAAAAAAAAACCCTCGGCGGTTAAGACCTCTGGTCTGGCATGTAACCGCCGCCTTGTTTAACCCTCTTTCAGGTGCTTCCGATGCTTATCGTGTTGTTGCTAAAAACGTAAAAAAAAAAATAGGAATGACTTACATCATGTGTGGTTTCATGGGGTGTCGGTTACCACTCACCACTTTCTCTTATATTCTCCGGACTTATCGGATACCAAGTCTTCCTCAAAAAGTAGCGCCTCACTAACACTGAAATAATTTGCTCACTTTAACACCTTTATTATTTATTTTCTATTATGAAAACCTACACTTTTTTTCTTTTTTCAACTTAAACACTTTTTCTGACTTTTCTGTCTTTTTTTTTTGTTTTTCCTTTTTTTTCCGAGGTTTCAATTTCACTTTTTTTTTTCTTTCCTTCAAACTTTTCTTCTATCTTTCTACCTTTCAGCTATTTTTTCTAGCCTTTTTTCGCGAATCTTAAAGCTTGATTTCTTTGACCGCACTTTCGTATATTTAACTCGCCCTTCGATTTAAAAAAAAAACAAGGAAACGTACTCAGATTTGAACTTATGCTTTTCACTACCGCTTCCGATTTGGCCGCGATTCGAAATTTGCCTTCTTTTCTCTGTTCGGGCACTGCCTCTACTCGGCACCGATACTGTGGTTTTTATGACGATCCCCCTCGATCAGCTGGTATTTATCACCTCGGTCTAATTTACTTTTCCCGCTAGTCGATGAGCCCACTCGATCCCCGTTGTAGTTCAATCCACCTGATCACGCAATTTTGCCGTATTCCTCCTCATCCGTTTTTCCTTATTTCCTCTCTTCCCATTGGCTATCCCTCTTCCTGTTCCCCGACCGCTTCACTTGGCATTTCCCCCGCCTCTACCTTACCCCTTAATGGCCTAATACCCTTGTCCCAAATTTCAAAAACCTACCCTACCGACCAACTGGTTATTCATCTGTCAGTAGCTAATTTCTTCTTGAAGTTTGTTTTTTTCTGAGATCACCACCGGTTCGTGTCTTTACTTTTCAAATTTTCGGTTGGGGTAACGTCGTGCTATGCAACAGCCGTAACAAAACTCCGTTCTTGGACTTTTTATATAATAGTAGGGGAGCCCGAGCCGCTAAATTTGCAGTTACTAAAGCGTCATGGGGACTTATTGGATTGTGAAGTTTACGTTCTAAAACGAAAAAAAGTGTATGGCAGTTTTTCATTTTAGTGGGGCAATGGGCGTGTATGAGCTTTTAAAAATGTAAAAAAAAAAACAGTTAAATTGAAATACTCGAGCGCGTCAGATTTTCATAGAGTATACGCGCTTTGTCTTTCTTATAACGGATATATATTAATCTGACGATTTACTGGGGGCAAATGGGCGTAAAGAGAGGTTAAAAAAACAAAAAATAAAAAGTTATTCGAGCGTGTCAGATTTTCAAAGTGAATGTTAAGTGTACTCTAAAAAGTGTATATTTCAATAATCTGACAATTTGAGTGGGGCGATCAGTCATGGCTGATTTTTAAAAATGTAAAAAAAAACACGTGACCTTGAAATACTCGAGCGCGTCAGATTTTTATACAGAGTGATCAACTTGATGTCTTCGTCCTCCAGGATGATAATCTGACAATTATATGGGGGCGTACTCTTAGTCTGACAATTTTAAAGTAACAATTCTTTGTTGTTTCTATTTTTTGTTACTGGATGCAATCAAAAAATATGTACACATATTATGTATTTAAAAATTTTGTATCGAAATTTTGTTGAAAATACTTTAAAAAAAAATCCTGAAAGTTTGAGCCCTTAATATTAATTTTAAGTGCTCGATCAAGAGGTGTGAAGATTTTCCATTGAAAATACACGGAAACTCTGTTTTTTTATTTTTAAATTTCTATAACTCAGCGGCATTTCATGGGATCGCTTTAACCGAAGATGTTTTTTTCTCAAAATTGAAAGCTCTACAAAAATGTTCTTTTTGGCAAAGTCGTTACTCATACCGGGAAGGTGGTACGGGCCACTTAACCAGATTTTTGCATAAAATTCACGTTTTGTCGCAGTTATCTCGTAAATAACAAAAGCTACAGAAAAATTGTAAATTACAAACTTGTAGAGAATTTAGTTTTCTACAAAAAAAGTCTTATGGACCAATTGCTAATATCAATATTAACCGAGATATTAACCATCATATATTATACATTTCACTGACGATTTTACCTCAATCGCCCCAACCAAAATGTCAGATTATATGTTTTCTGTAATCCTAATAAAATTACCTTCAAAATAAAAAAAAAATTAATCGCGCTCGAGTATTTCGAAACATCGATTTTTTTTTACATCTTTGTGACTCGCCTACTTACGAAGGCCCCGCTCAAATTGTCAGATTATTGAAATATACACTCTTCTCGATGTAATCAACCTACCATCTTTTAATCTGACGCGCTCGAGTATTTCCGATGATCGACTTTTTTTTACTAATCTGACGGGCTGCTCTCAGCGAACGCCCCAACATTTAGGTTTAATATATGGTAGGAGTACATTACAATGGTGCAAGGTTTCTCCCCATGTGATTTTCTGACGCGCTCGAGTAACGCGCGAAATCCCCTCTTGGGCTCCCCTACTATAAAGACATGGACGGAGATGGCTGTTTGTGATCATGGTACGACTTCGTATTCTTACTAGGTTGGGAAGAAACAGTGGGGAAGAACCCACGACCTGTAGCCGGGCAATTCCATCTTCAATTCACGAACGGACTCAATAGGACCTGGGAATTATCATTGGATAGGAGGTGGAAGTTGGCAACAGTGGATTAGAGATGACATGCAAATTTTCAATAGTGCTAAAGATAATACTGCTTATTATAGTTATGTGTGTACCTATAGACGATCATATGATTAGATGATAGACAATTGTAAGCAAATAAATGTGACAGTGGAGATAAGGGAATGTTAGAAGGGCACCATAGAGAAACAAAAATTAAACAAACGACTGGTGTATTTATAAAACCAATCGAAAGTAAACAAAAATGGAATGCTGAATACTCGAATAAATAAATAACTAAATAAATAAATAAATATATAAATAGTTTAATAAATAAATAAATAAATAAATAAACAAGTAAATAAATGCCTATTAAATAAATCTTTCTCCTTAACTCTAGCTATCACAGACCTACCGAATACTTAACCTACTATCAAAATGAGTGTAAATATTGCCGCGAACCGATTTGACTAGTAATAATATACCTATTCATAAATGATAGAAATACTTTAACATGCAGTAACGATAACGAATGATCAAAAAAAAAAAAAACCATTAATACACCGACGAGTTTAACAAGCTAGCCTAACTAAAAAAAAAAAAAAAAAAAATTAATTAACATGAATATCAAATATACTAATATAAATACATAATTAAGGATGACATTCAACATGCAAAAAAAATCGTTAGGGAACTTGGTATTGTAGGATTGGATCTGGAATTCACTGCTTCAAGTCTTTAGCATGGAAAACCCCTATTTTCTTTCCAGCCAGGTTTTCTACCTCAAACATATGGTTGCCAATTTGTTTGACTATACGACACTTAACATATTTGGTACATAGTTTTGAAGACAGATTCTTTGACGAGTCACTTAATACGAAGTTTTTTCGAAACACTTCTTGGCCAGCGGCGAAACGAATCTTTTTCGTGCGTAGGTTATAAGTACGCGCGCTTTTCTGGTTGGCTTTCAAGATGTTCTCACGAATCTTTTCCCGTAAGGTCCGCAACAGTACGTGTCTAGGAAGAGTGCGCAGTTCACCGTCAGCTACTGCGTCGAGTTTCTTGGCCAAGTCATATCCGCTTCCATGTGTCATCATGTTCATCACAAAAAGAGCGAAATATGGTGACACTCCTATGGACGAATGGACAGAGCTTCTCAGAGCGCACGCTATATCGCTAAGATGTAGATCCCAGTCCCTTTGGTCATCTTTGAGATAAGAGCGTATAGCAGCTAGCAGTGTTCTGTTCACCCTCTCCGACGCGTTTGATTGAGGAGAATAGCTTGCCGTTCTGAAGTGTCGAATCCCGAACTTGGCTAGTAGATCTCCGAATTCCTTTGCCGTGAATTGTTTGCCATTGTCGGAATGGATGATCTCTGGCACACCAAACAGGTTGAACACTTCGTTTAACTATATAATTTCTGAAAAGGTCTATCTGAGCAATATGACGTAAATATAGGTGGACCGGTTACTTGATTGTTGGACTTAGACTCTTTACACGTACTACACCGATTTACAAACTGTTTGATTTAAACAGACATATTAGGCCAGTAGAAGTTCTGCCTGACTCTTTCCAAGGTCTTTGCTATGCCACCGTGTGCAGTTTGGGGAGGATTATGGGCATTTGCAATAAGCTCCTCAGTAAGACACGAGGGAACCCTTAATCGCCATTGGTGTTCTACCAACTCGCCCTGCATCTGGGTCGGAAAAGATCTCTTGTAGATAAACCCTTCAACTACTTTAAAGTCCGGCAATTCTTCTTTGTGGTCTCCTATTGTTTTGATAAGACCTATATATTCTTCTGATTGGAATTCCGGTGAGTCCAAATCAATCAGTGGAACAATCTGCTCAATTTCTAAAGCCTCAATGTGACCCCGAGAAAGAGTGTCGGGAACCACATTAAGTGAACCCTTGCGGTGCTGTATGTCGAACGCAAATGCTTGTAACTTCAGACTCCAACTCGCCAGTTTTCCACTCAGGTCTTTAACTCCCATGAGCCATTTAAGACTGGAGTGGTCTGTTATTACCGTGAAATCCATGCCTTCGACATAAGGTCTGAATTTTTGCACTGCCATTACCGCTGCCATACACTCCTTCTCGGTCACACTGTAGTTTCTTTGGCACTTGTTTAATTTTTGTGAGAAGTACGCTATCGGGGACTCTTCATCGTTTTCATTCTTTTGGAACAGCACAGCCCTTATTCCCGAATCTGAAGCATCACACTGGATGTAGAACCTTTTGGAAAAGTCGGGATGGGATAGAACTAAAGCTGTCGTAAGAGCTGTTTTAAGAAGTTCAAATGCTTTTAAAGCGTCTTCCGTCATCTGAAACTTAAGAGTTTTTCTTTTTAAGAAGATCGGTCAAAGGTAAGTGTGGAAAAGTCTCTGATAAAGCGTCTGTACCACCCTGCTAGACCTAGCAACCGACGGACTTGCCTTGGTGATTTTGGCACAGGAAAATCAGATATGGCTTCCACCTTTGCTGGATCTGTCTTTAGCTTCCCCCCTCCAACAATGAAACCCAAATACTTCAATTCTTTGAAGCAAAACTTCGATTTTTCCATGTTGATGGTGAGATTGGCCTTCCTCAGACACTCGGCTACCTCTTCTAGCAGGGTCATATGCGTTTCGAAGTCAGGTGCTATGATGAGCAGATCATCGAGGTACACGAAGACACGGTCCCTCCCTCAATCGTGCAGGAATTATCTTGTCCATAAGACGGCATAGCCTTTGAGCCGCATTACACAACCCATAGGGCATAACTGTGAAATGGTACAAGGGTCTTCCCGGAACCGCAAACGCAGTTTTTTCCCTACTTGATCTCTCCAACGGTATCTGCCAAAATGCTTCCTTCAGATCGACGCTACTTATAAATACTGTGTCGGGTAGTCTGCTAATAAGTCCTTCTATATTGGGGAGAGGATTCGCGTCCTTTTTGCTGTGCAAGTTGACCTTACGAGCATCCAGGCAAAACCGGTACTTAACGGTGTTATCTTTACCTGGCTTCTTTATACGGGCAACTGGCGAGCACCAGGGGCTTTCGCTTTCCTCAATCACTCCAAGCTCTAGCATTCGGTCTATTTCGGCATACAAGATGGCTTGCACCGCTGGGGAAACCGGGTAGTGACGCTGCTTTATCGGTATGGTGTCTTCAGTATCGATGACATGCTCCATAAACGCTGTCCTTCCCAGACCATGTTTGTCCGAACTCCTAAACCTACCTTTAACCCACTCCAGCTTTGATTTTTGCTCTGGGTTGAGCTCATGCTCGTTGGTTACTTCCGAATCATCCATTAGATTTACAGTGCTCACTATACTAGGAGCTATCCTGAAGCTGCTCCAAAAATCGACTCCCAAATAGAGCTCTTGTTCCAAGGACGGAACCAAAAACAACGTTATTCTTTTTACCTCCTCCTTATATTGTATAGACGTTTCTATTTTTCCTATAATGCCCTGTCTCTTGCCATCTGCGGTTCGCACTCCCGATTGGTATGGAAGGACCGGAAGGTTAAGTTCTCGCACTAACTCTTTACAATCTTTACCAAGAATGCTAACACTCGCCCCACTATCCAGCAGACCCAGAACATCTTTCCCCGCTATTTTAACCTTGGCGTAAGGTCGAAGGTCAGTATCGGTGTTTATTATTGTTGACGTAACCTTTTTTCTTATGTCCTTTCTTATCCTATACCTATTCCTAGCTTTTTCTACTTTTTGTGTTATAGCTTTGGAACCAGCAAATATCCTTTCCCGAGTTTCGTAGTACTCTTTTACCCTAACATGAAGCGGTTTTATTCCCTCATATTTTACTATTTTATTACGATTTATTTCCTCATCCCTTACTAATATTCTTATTTTACCATCTACCTTTTCTGTCTGCGAACTCTCTTCGTTCACCTTCATAGGGCTGTTTGCGTCGAACGAGACTCGCCCCGAGAGTTCACGTTCCGACTCACGTTTTCCGGGTGGCAACGCTGGCATTTTGGTGTTACCACTCCCTCTAGCCCACATCTATAGCAGAAAATGCTACGCTGTGGCACTGGACAATCCATAAACGAATGCCCTTCTACCCTACAATTCCAGCATTTCAGGCTCCTGACGTCGTCTGGTGGTTTCGGAATTCTAGGCCGGCCGCCACTTTGCTGGAAGGCTGCAATCGAGTCATGGTACGAAGGTCCCGTGTCCTCGTATTCAAGTTCGGTCACCTTTGCAACCCTTGGTGGAGTTGGTTTTAAGAAACTGGAAGTCTCGCGCTTTGGGAAGGCATTTTCCGCGTCCTTACACGCATATCGGAGCTGATCCAACGTGAAGAGGGACATTGGATATACCAGCCTACCAATTCGCTCACACAGGTTCCTCTTTAGGATGTTCTTGTTCACGAGCTCCATTTCAGGTATCTGAACCCGAAGCTGTGAACGTAGAGTTGCGATCGCCCCGAAATACTCGTCACTTGTCTCCCAGGCTGCCTGCTTTCTATCCATCAGATCTCTGATTATCTCAAAGTCCGATCTAGAGTTTCGGAATTGCCGCATCAATGCATCGCGCAAGGTCGGCCAGTCCGGCCTACAGTACGCACGTTGATACTGCCAGAACCAATTATAAGCGTTGCCTGAGAGCAACAAGTGGAAGTCCCTCATTATTTCTTCCCACGGGAACTCATACTGGCATTGAAGCGTCTCTAAGCGGAAGATAAAGTCTTCAACCGTCAGAGTCTCGGGCTTCCCATCAAAGTTAATGCCCCATTTGTCAATGCGAATTAGACCACTAACTCCCCCAGGTGGACTTCTCTGTGGTTGACCTTGAGGCGGACTTGTGTAGTCATTCGGTTGATATCAGTAGGAATAGGTGCACTTGGGACCGATCCGTTAAACGTTAGAATATTTGAAAATTTGAAAAAAGGTAAATGTAGGAGGAATAGAAAGTGTGAATAAACAAATGATTTTATTAGTGAGTGATAAAACCCAATGTAATGTTGTTTATGGTTGTTTGTAAGGGATCGACACGGGACACCATGTCGTGAAGTCGAGTATTAAAATGTACAGATAAATGAAAAGAGGATTGTGAAAATAAAGTGTTAAGGAAATGTTTTGTTTGTTAGAAAATTGGGTAAAGGTAAAGGTAAAGGTGTAAAGAGTGAAGTTAAAGGTAAAGGAATGTTGGATTGTTTGTAAATAAAAAAAGTGTAGATTGTGAGAACGAATGAAAGTGGTTTTTAGAAAATTCCAATCTACAAGCAAATTTATGACTGCAAAGG
>OU612060.1:81980873-82058373 GCA_914767635.1 Melanostoma mellinum
CTATACTGTAAAGTAAGGATGCGACCCATGTTTTGTTCTGAATTTTTAATTTTGCTGGCAAGATTTGAAGGTTTGGGATTGATTTGTCACATCCGGTATTGGTGGTTGTGGATGGTTTTTATTAATTTTAAAACAATTTTTATACCGGGAGTGTAAAATATACCAACAATGCAAAAATGCATTGTGAATATTGATATAGGGTTGAAGTAGTTAGAACTTATAGATAAGCTATGGAATAATTTGTTTTCAATTCTTGAATGTTATGTTGTCTCTTTTTTCTTTTATAAATCAGTGGCACCAATAACCAATATATTGCATCCCCCTAGTGTTTCTACTACCTATAAAAGCAATTGTTCTCTGAGTTTTCTGTTCAGATTATTTTTGAACAATCATACAAAGGAGCCAGCAACATGCAGAATATATTTAATATTTTTTCAATATACATGGAGGAGTTCTCTGCCGCGTGCTGGGAGCTTAAGGAGTTGCAGGAAGCTTTGCGTTTTGAAATCCAGGCCGGAAAAGGACTGGTACATTGGGGAGTGCGCAGACCATCGCGCATATTATTTTAGCTTTAAATATCCGAGCTATTGAGCTTGCATTCAAAGACGACATACCACAAATACCACAGGAGGCTCACATATTATCCCATTAAAAACTTTTTGAAATAAAAAACTTAACACAAATTTTCTTTAGCCTTTTTAATTATTCGGTTTCAGCTATTGTCATAACAGTAGTTTCTTTTTAGTTTTCTACCATATTTTGTTGCCTCATTTCTCTTGACCAGGGTGTTATTAGTGGCATGATCATTGTTTCTAATGACAAGTTTAATTCGGCAAGTACTCGAAAATGGTTATCCTGGACACGTCGTCGCTCTTCTTCGACAGCATCAGTATTAACTGAACCTATTAGATTGTGTGATAAGACTTTGCGAGTTTTTTGTTCATCGACTTCTTCGTAATGATTTTCAGTGGGGTCATATCTGGTGATGTATTCATTTCGATCTTCAGATGAATCAACTGCATAAAGTGTTTTCGAGCGGAAGCTCTTTGCTGACCGAGGTGGAAAGGAATTCCTCGGTACACTCTTTGATGGACCAGGAGCTGGCAGTATTGGCAAAAGCCTGTCCTTGTAGTAAGGAATGTTTGTACAGCATTTGACATCACCTACCTCGTAGTATGCATATGAGTAGGCATGATCGATGATCACTCGCTGAGGTTGTTGTTGTTGATGTTGTTGCTGCAGAGTTAGAATGGATTTCCTCCATACACTCTCTGATGAAGAAGGAGTAGGCAGTATTGGTAAAAGCCTGTCCTTGTTAGGAATGTTTGTATGAAATTTGACAGCACCTGGCTCGTAATATGCATATGAGTAGACATGATCAATGGTCGCTAGTTGAGGTTGTTGTTGCTGTATTTGTGGTATGTCTTTCATTGGCTGATGAAGTGGAGTTAAAGAAGTCGTCGATGGAGTCTGTGTCACGAGCATATTTGTATCCACATCACCAGCAGCAAAACAATAATCCAAAGGTTTGTTCAAAGGTTCAAAACAATCCATCCTCATAGCCGTCGCAAATTTTTTTTTTGTGATCATTTGACCTTTAACAACGAAAGTTTAGAATTGCCAGTTGCCGTCGTTACCGGTTGAGGTATACAGAACTAATACATAAGCTATGAGATATTTTTTTTCAATTCATGAATGCCATTTTGTCTCTTTTTTTTATACCAAGTACCAATAACCAATATATTGTTGCATCCCCAAAGAGTCTATACTATAAAAGCAAATGTTCTCTGAGTTTTCTATTCAGTTTTACTTTGAAAAATCATACGATCTTCCAAAAATTTACAAAAATGTCGTTCATTAACAAAATTAAAAAAAAACAGTAAAATCATCGTCGTCTGTGTTTGGTTCTAAGCCAATATTGAGCTTGTCGAAGCTCATCCATCGGGAAAAATACCCGATCCTAAAGGCGAAGAAGATTAACACAAAATACGGGGAGCAGATAATGTTGGAGTTGAAGGAGTATAAGGTAAAGTAAAAGTAAAGAATTAAATCATATGCCATTTTACAATTTATTTTTTTTTTTAGGTATTTCTTCCCAAAAGATGCAATAGACAACTAGACGACAGCGACATAAACGATCTTGACCGCTGCTGCTTGGAGGTAGTGGGGTCTTATGGCGAGATGTCTGTGGAAGTCGACTTCCATTTAAAGGAGCAAGAGCAAGAGCCACAACAACAGCATCAGCATGACCAACAAGAACAGCAACAGCCTCAGCAACAACAGCAGCCGCAACAACAGCAAACAATTGAAATTTTGGACCAAATCATCTTTAATCAAAAGCCGAAGCAAAAGAGGAAGCAGAAATTTCTTCGATAAATAAAATAAACTGAAAAAATAAAATCATTTTTTTATTTTGCTCTCATCCTGAATCGTTCGACAATTTATGTTTTAGAGCTTTAAATGTTGCATAGTGATTCGTGTGGTATGTGATATTTTTCCATAAGCTGAGAATGTGTCTTGCAAAAAAGAAATTCTTTTTTCCATGAATTGTTTTAAGTTCTTTGGATCGTGACCCTCATTTAGTAAATTTCTAAAGCTACAACGAGAGGGGTCCCCGTTTTGTTTTAAATAGAAACTGTCTATGTAAACTTGGAAAATGTTTGTATTACAGTGAGAAGATATCGATAATTCTCATTTTCAGATGCACAGATACCCATGTTAAATAATGACTCAATTAATGGTCAAGAGAGAAGCGCTTGGGCAGTTGTATTTTGACGGCAAGCTGGATTTCAAAGATTCTTTTATTTTTAATCTATTTATTTTAATCTTTCGTACAACAACATTAACTTCTTTACTTTGAGCATTCTATTTTCAATCAAATAACATGCACAAGTATCAGGTCGGTCTTGGCATAAATTCTTTGACCAAGGGCAGTTAACAAAATGACATCCATGTTTCGATGTGGTAGAGGATACGTTTCTATACATCTTCAAGAAGGATAAGCATCCTGTCAGATATTCATGATGTTCCTCCAGCAGCTCATGTTGATGTGCTTTCATAAAATCCAGGATCTCATCGAAAATGAACTTGATATTTATGTTGGACATTATTGTCTGCTATCTTGTCAATGTGTTACTAAGGCTCAGATGGATTTGCTCGAAGGTTTATATCGGATTCGTCTCTAGTAATAATTTCAGTTTTAGTTGTCAATGGCATTTACAAAAAAAAAAAAAAGTGTTTCTCTAATTTCTCGACTTCAAATTGAATACATTGTGTATGTAGTTCGTATGATTCGTCAAGACAATTCTTTATAGAAACGTCACTGTTGCCTTTGGTTGCTTAAGGTTTTGAAGTCGTTTAAAATCTTAATTTTGAACTGTTCTGATCTGCTCTGTTAACTGCTCTGATCTGCTTTTGAACTGCTCTGATCTGCTCTGTTAACTGCTCTGATCTGCTTTTGAACTGCTCTGATCTGCTCTGTTAACTGGTCTGATCTGCTTTTTGATCCGATTTAAAAAAATCAAGGGTGTACTTATACTATTTAATTGTGGGAGTTATATCTTTTATAATATAAAAATAAGACGGGTTTTCCTTCCTGACGCTCCCAAATCGATTTTGTGAGTTGTGTGTGTGTCACTGCGTTCAACATTGCAAAATTCGCCGTTGGTTTTGATATCGTTGTTCGACATGCAGATGCATAGTGACCCCTTTTTTGGCATTTATAACACTTAGGGCCGGTCTGTTCAAGTGTGGTTAAATCTGTGGTTTGGTTACCAGAGATTTTGCTTAACCCGTGGTTATGGATCTATGGTTAAGGAATTGCGTCTTTTCACTATTTTTTCGGCCTTGGTTAACAAACCGTAGGTTATCGAGAAATTCCAATATTTTTCCAGTCTATCTGTCAAATTAATCACTAACCCCAATCAATGGTTATCTTTTTTGGTGACATGTGTTTACTGTCGGCAGTTCATAGTGAGTTATTTTATAACTATTCATGTTTTTTACTTGCAATTATAGGTACTATAAGGCAAGTCTTGCAATCGTGCCGGAAAAAAAATTTGAGATAACAATTAAACATGACATTACGATCAAAGAGAATACGAAAAAAGTGGGTCCTGCAATTCTGTCTGTCTGTCTGTCTGTCTGTCTGCCTGTGTGTCTGTGTGTCTGTCTGTCTGTCTGTATATGATTCTACAGCCTGAACCGCTGGACCGATTTTCTTAAAATTTTGCAGTTAGGGTATGTGGGGTAGCCTACAGAGGGGTTTTTGGAATTGAGTCTCTAGGTCTTGAAATAACGGTACCTGCCATACAACCGATATGATAATACTTATTTTTCTCGAAAATGGCTCCAACGATTTTGATAAAATTTTGTGTGAAGGATTAATTTTGAATTTTCTTTCTTATGATGTAAAAAAAAAATTTGGAAAAAGCCTAAAAACGGTACCTCCCATAGTACCGTTTTTTTCAAAACCGACCTTCTCGTTAAAAAGTTTTATAAATTTTTTTAAAAAATTTTGATTTTTAGAAATAACTTCAAGAGTGTAACTTTGATTTTTTTTTAAATTTTTTGTCAAAATAACTTCTGTCAAGATCTAAATCTTTGCATACTCGACTTTTAAAAAACAGTTTTAAAAAAAGAGTGAAAAATAAAAAACGGTTTTTTGGAAAACTGGTCCAACGATTTTGATTAAATTTTCATCATTCATTTGTATTAGCGATTGAAAAAGAATGGCGTTTTTAGATTTTGGCTTGCAACCTTTGGAATATTTAATTTAATTTTTTTATTATTTTGCGTGATTTAATTCAATTTTCATAATTGATGTGTAGTTGGCAATCATGTACCAAAAAATATATTATGAAGATCTAGATAATACCAAAACCTTTAACTCGGCCTTTACATTTTGATATCGTATTTAGAACACAATCGCAAGTTCGTGCGACCCAGTCGTGCCCATTTTTTTTCTATGTTATTCATAATTTTTGTTATTTTTGAAGAAAATGTCACAATCAAAGCAACGCAACGATCTGCGAATTTCTCCAAAAGTGAAGAAGAAAAACTTGTAGCTTTGGTGTTAGAAAAAAAGAACATTTTCGAAAACAAGAAAACTGACCAATAATTCCTCGTCATCACTAACGCCACTACCATCAGAACTCCACAAATCCCAAACACAATTTCCACGTGAAGTAAATTTGTAAATGAAACAGTATTTTATAAAAAAGAACTATAACAAGAATAATATTGGAGATAAATATAATGAAAAATTAAAAACAAACGCACTCCATCACACTGAAATGTATAGCCAAATGATGAGTCAAAAATAATGCGTGAAGACAGATTAACCAAACGTGAAAAGACGAAATTCCAGTAAATCGATGGTTAAATAGCGTTAACCGACCAAAATCGACTGGTTAACGATTTCTCTGGTTAGTTAACCAAACCATTCATTTGTTAACCAAACCAAGGTTGAAAAGACGCATTCTATGGTAACCACTGGAAATAACCACGGGTTAAAATTAACCAAACTTGAACAGACCGGCCCTTACCCCGCTTATTCACCTGTGCTTGTGATTGCGAATTGGAATGTTCGGCTTGTGACGTATTTGATGGTGGATGCTGTTGATGATGTGGATTTTTATACCGGTGTTGCTTGGAGAAAAATGCTGCTTCGGATGTGTGTGTGTCATATAGTTCATCTCCTTCTCTTTTTTCTATAATCTTCGTTTTTATTACATGGGGCTTGGGTAGCTCATCGCGAGACTCAATGGCAATGACAAAATTCTCATAACTTTTGGGCAAGCTCGATAGGAGAATGATTGAAACCAATTCGTCTTGCATTTTTATATCTACCTCTTTAAGTTTCTCGAACAAATCAAAAATATTATTTAAATGGTTGACAACTGATGTACCTTCTTGCATTTTTAGATTTAATAGGTGTCTATACAATGTTACCTTTCTGGCAGGTCCACGTGGAGCATGTACCTCCTCCAATTTATGCCATGCTAATGCGGACCTTTGGCAATTTTTTATATGAAGTACTTGGGATGGTTTAACAGAAAGTAGTATCGTCGCCAGCGCCTTTTTATCCTTAGTACTCCATACAGCAGCTTCAGCTGGGTCCGTAGGTCTGGCAATCGCTCCGGATACATAATCCCACAGTTCACTGTGAACCAATATGGATTGCATTTGAACCTTCCAGCAATCATAATTTTCGTCGTCCAGTTTTTCAATTTGATATATCCCGTTACTCATTATGACGAACGTTACCTGGGCCCATAACTTTTGTTACTTAAATGCAAACACAAGACTTTATTCTAACGTTATAAACTTTATTAGACGACTGGTAGAAATATAGAAGAGTAGGTGATATTTATACAAAGTGTTATGTACTATGATATGTGCAGATGTTGCATGTATTATGCTTGTTTGTATGCTAGTTAGTGTTGCTGTGTAGGCTTTTCTTAAGACTTCAATAGAGCCTTTAAAATGATTGGAGATACGAACATCATTGAAACGTTCACGACACTCGAAAATCGTCGTAATGTTTCTTGTCTCTCCTTATCTTATCTAACGGTTTTTTTTACAGACAGTGCTCTTATGAGACTGCCAGATGCATTCCTCCCCTTAAACAATTCAACCGTAATACTCGCGCTTCAAGGAATGCCCATCAGTTTACCCTTGAGTCCAATTTCGGACGTACTGTTAAATACAGAGTTTCCTTCTTCAGCCGTACCACGCGAATGTGTAATGTATTGCCCAGCTCTATTTTTCCCTCTCATTAAAATCTTCAGAATTTTAAAACTAATGTGCATCGGTATCTCCTTTTAAACTCTCTCTCTTTTTCCTAACGCTCGTACTGTGTTACTTAACATGTTAAGGGTAATCACAGCCCCTTGAGTGCGCGCAAATTATATAATAAAAAAAAAAAAGGAATCGCCATCACTGCCACAAAAAACATCATACCTTTCTACACATGGACTGTACAGAGAAGTCAAAATCATCCGATCTTGAAGAACCTTCATCCAAACAGGTCAACCAACCGAACAAAATCAGAATGTTTTGATTGCTACAGCAATGTTAACGGTTCACAATGATAATGGCAGAAGCATAACAGTACGAGCACTCATTGATCCTGGTTCACAAGCATCACTCATCACTAAAACAGTTGCTCAAACACTGAAACTGAGTAAACAAATCATTAGTGTTGAAGTCAGTGGGCTAGGAGCCAACAAAGGCAGGAATTGAGAAAAAATAAAGTGGAAGTAACAATAGCGCCACATTTCGAGTCCAAATTAAAGCTGAAGATGGAAGCACTTGTCTTACCAAAATTAACCAGACAGTTACCATCAAAACAAACAACTAAACCAATCGAATACTTGACTCAACTAGAACTTGCGGATCCTACTTTTAATGTTCCTGGACCCATCGACATGATAATTGGTGCTGACACTTACGGTGACGCTCAAAAGTCACAGCTAGGATGGCTTGTTTCTGGGTAGACATCGAACGAGTTATCTGAAAAATACAGTGTTACCGGATTGCTAGCACTAACATCGATTGATGAGCAATTAGAAAAGTTTTGGGAAATAGAAGAAATAATTCAACCAAAACTTCAAAATCTAGAAGACAATCAGTGCCAGCAAATCTATGAGGATACGCACTACCGAAGCAAATGGGAGGTATGTCGTAAAGATCCCATTCAACGAAGACATAATCCAGACAAAAGAACTAGGTGAATCAAAAAATAGAGCTAGAGCCACAACTAAACGAGAATCCAAAACTCAAAGACGACTATACAAAACTTATAATCGAATTTATAAGCCTTGGGCACATGGTTGTAGTCAATAGCAAATCATCTGCCAAAAACGAGATTTTCTACATCCCATTTGCGTCAACAAAATGTAAACATAAAATGTTTATAGAAAATTAATAAAGTTAATATACAAAAGGTCATAATGACTACAAGTTCTAGAAGAATTAAATACAAGCAATTTGAAAGTGAAAAAGTGAAGTTGTGTGTTTTCTTTAAATAAGCTTTTTTCCTAGTTATTTCCAATTTAGAATTAGAAATAAACCTGTCGTAACATTTGGTCCTTCGTAGCCGTTCAATGAACAGTATTTAACAACATTTAGTGTGTATGTGAAAACATTTAACATTTAAAAGACAAAAAGTGTGTAAAGTTCAGAGTCGTTTTACGAACACTCTGGTGTACATTGTATCTAGTGTATAGTGTATCTAGTGTATATATTGTATTGATCTCTCAAAACAAATGAAAAAGGAGAAATTAATTGATTAATTCTTTTATTTTATTAGAAGGAATTAGATAAAATAGAGAATCAGTATCTCTTATTAAAATGGCGGACTAATCGACTTGGAGCCAGAGAATTCAATGAATTGCAAGAACGTGTTCTTCTTTTCTGACAATTCTGATGGTTGACAGTTGACAGCCGTCTAGTTGACGTGTCTTTCCAGTCGCTTAAGGTGGAAACATCATCATTTAGTTAAGGTCGTAACACATTAAGTTAAGGTCGTAACACTGCTCCCCATGAAGAAAAGACGACTGTCCTCAGTCGTGGTCGTCAGGTGCCACAGCGATTTCTCGAAACCATTAAGCAGAAAGCTGACACAACGCTAATCGATCTCTGTGGACAACAACTTTCTTGCTTCCGGTTTGTTTAATGATTCGATGCCAGACATCTTCCAGCTTTTCTAAGATTGTATATGGACTTTTCCAGTCACATTGTAGCTTAGGACACCGGCCCTATTTCCGTTTAGGAGTGTTGTGCTTTAATTTATGATAGCACTGAATTGTAAACAAAAACGACCGATTCGTTTGGTGAACAGAATAGAACTCCCCGATCATTCGCGTTTCCAATTGAATCTTGCCGATGACCGAAATGTCCAAGAAGCACTAAGAGGTTGTTCGTCTCTTGTGCCAATTAACATGTTGAAACTTGCTCGCCAAGCATTTTGGTGTTGCCCAATTCTTGTGTCAATTGCAAAGGTGAACCTTTCTTGCGACATCATCAATGGCAATGACTTGTTGAATTGGGGAACACGCTTAATGTTTGGCGACCCAAATGCACACGCAACATTCCTCCACCCTCAGGGAAAGTTTCAATCGGAAACGCGAACATCAGTGTTCCATATTTATTTTCCAAGTATTTATGTATGTAACTTAAAACTAACAGATTATTTCAACTTATAGACTATCTTATATTATAACCTTTAACATACACAAACTAACCTATACATTACACAAATTTTAATAATTTAATCCTACCTGAAGCCAAACCTTGTCGCCTTGACCAAATGGAGCAGCCTTCGCTTTGATGTCATATCTATCCTTCTATCGCCGGCTATAACTCGCTAGTTGTTGTCGATTGAAGTTATACGCTGTTTCTACCAGTTAACGATTCGATGTAATTTGAAATGTTGACGGGTCTATCTGGAGGGGGTCCAGTTATAAGTTCGCTCGGCAATCGAAGTTCGCGGCCAAAAGTCAAAAATGCGGGCGTCTGTTTGGTGGCTTCATGAACTGCCTTGCGATATGCGAGTAACAAAAACGGAAGATGGCTGTCCCAATCCCTTTGGTTTTTCTTAACATATTTGGCGAGATAATTTAGAAGGGTCCTGTTAAAACGTTCCACCATACCGTCCGATTGTGGGTGTAAAGCCGTTGTTCGAGTTTTGTCGATTCCCATCTTTTCGAGAACGCATTTAAATACAGCGGACTCGAAATTTCTGCCCTGGTCGGAATGAAGCTGAATCGGGACGGCAAAGCGGGAAAATACATGAACAATCAGAGCGTTTGACACCGTTTCAGCCGTTTGGTCAGGAAGAGGAATCGCCTCGGGCCATTTGATAAAGTAATCGCAGAAGACCAGAAGGTACATACTTGTTGCCTACAGATGAAACTGGAAGTGGTCCAAGGATGTCAACTGCAACACGTTCAAACGGTGCGGCGGGCCAACATGAACTGGTTGGAGTCTTGCACGATTTGTTGTTGATGGGCCTTTGCGTTGTTGAAAACCAGGACAAGCCTTGCAATATTGTTCGACATCTTGGGAACAGCCCACCCAATAGTACCTCTTTTTGACTTTTTCTTTGGTTTTTCGAATGCCAAAATGAGCGCCAGTTGAGCTGTCGTGCATTGCCTTAAGAATAGTGTCCTGCTAGTCAAAAGGTACAATTAATTGGAAGTACTCGCCATTTTTCGATATAATTTTTTTACAGAGTACTTCGTTCCGGTACTCGAGGTTTTCAAACATTCCCCAGTAGGCCTTTATACGAGGGTGCAGCATACGAATTTCTTTGAAAGAAGGCCGTTCTCCACTATCCATCCACTCTCGAACAATTGACAGATGCTCATCCCGCTTCTGATGATCCGCGATATCCATACTGACAATAGATGTGCGTATGAGAATGTTTTGTTTTTCTTCCACACGAGTGCAGTAACGACGATGTTGGTCTACGAGATAAAGCATCAGCATTCAGATGTTTTTTTTCCAGGATGATACTGAACGGTGAAATCGAGCTGCTGAAGTCGTTCCAACCAGCGGGCCATCTGTCCTTCAGGGTCGCGGAAATTCAAGAGCCAGCAGAGTGAACTGTGATCCGTCCTTAACGTGAAATGCCATCCTAAGAGGTATGGTTGAAAATGAACCAAGGCTTTAACTATTGCCAAATTCGACTGGTATTGCTGATAAACTGTGGAGCCGTATGGAAGACAAGTTGGATAAGTGGTTGAATACATTCAATAAATCAATGAATGACAAACTAGCTGCATTGGAAGACCGTTTAAATGCCCAGATAAATGATAATAAATTATTTTTTGAACAACAATTGGAAAAAACCAAATATGATGTAATTCGGCTTGAGCGCATCGTTGATCAGTTCGAGAGAGAGAGAAAATATGTTCTGATGCTGTTATTGTTGGTGTACCAGAATTTCCTGGAGAAAATTTGGAGACTATTTATCAAAATATCTGCTCCACCGTAAATATTCAGCCCGCTCAGCTTCAAAACATTTTTCGCGCCAAAACAAAACGAAGTTCTCCCACTGATGCCAGCATCATACTGAAATTTGTACAGAAGCGTGAGAAGCAAAAATGTATGCATGCTGTGACGAGCTTTCGAAAAATTAAAAAAGCTCCCCTCCGACTCAGTGCAATCAACATCAATTCGCCGAAAAGCTTTTATGTCAACGATTGTCTCATAAAAAATAATTATCAGTTGCATCGTTATGCACTGAGACTGAAAAAAAGTCTCTACTCAAATCTGTGCATTCTTTCAGCAGACAAATCTACATCAGCACTCCCAACACTAGAAATCCACTCATCATCTACACGCTTGACGATCTGAGGAATGCCGTCGGATCTGACGCAAACAATGTTCTACAAATCAATGGTAGTTAAAATGATTGTTTTATTGCAAGAATTTCATAATCTATTGTTTATTTTAAACTTTCTCTCTCTGTCGCACCAAGTTTTCTTTCTCTGTTTGTACTCAATTCTTGTCTATGATATTTCAGTTCAAATTGTTGTTTTTTTTTTTATTCTATTTGTCTTACTCTCCTTTTTATAAAACAAATGTTTACAGAATTTTTCTTTTTGATTCCAGCCTAGTTTTAGACTTTTGTTGCCATAATGGGCAGCAACAATGACACTGGGTTTAATAGCATAAACGAAAAAAATAAACTCCTAATAAACACTCTCTGTAAAAATAGTAATGGTTTACATATTTACCACATTAATGCTCAGAGCCTTGTTAATAAGTTTGATGAGTTTAGATTGATATTTAAAAACAGTTTAATCGATATAATTTGTGTCTCGGAGACTTGGTTCCACCCTTCTCTTAATAGCAATTTTTTCTCCCTAAGAAGATTCAGAAAACCTTATCGAGCTTACCGAACTCAAAAAACAGGAGGAGGTGTTGCAATTTATGTCAAAAATAATATTCAATCATCTCATGCCAAGTGTTCAGATGGTACCGAAGCTTGTGATTATTATTTCATAGACTTGTTCAATGGTGAAAATATATGCAGCGTCGGTACTATTTACATGCCACCACGTATAGCTAGCTCAAGTGTAATCTCTCCGATTGTTGAGGAAATGTCTTTCCGTTCACCTAAATTAATACTCTGCGGAGATTTTAATATAAATCTTCTTCTATCTTCGTCTGCTTCGTTTAAATCTTCTATGTATTCATTGGTACTTTCGTTTTTAAATAGTGTTGAGCCAACCCATTTTATGCCAAACTATGTTCCGTCACTCTTAGATGTTTTTTTGGTAAGTGATGTCAGTCTTGTAACGTGTTCTAGTCAGTTATCCGTTCCTGTGTTTTCTCATCATGAGCTTATCTTCGCCACTTTTGACTTATATTATGAGACTACTCCTCCACAATCTTTCCAGTATCGGGACTTTAAAAATATCAATGTTGAAAACTTGTTCAACGATTGCTTTGCAATTGAATGGCAAACAGTTTTCATGACATCTGACGTTGATAATCAAGTCGATTTTATAACCTCAGCCATAGACGATCTTTTTAATAAGCATGTTCCAATTAAGACTCGAGAGATTAAATTTACTAGTTGTCCATGGATCTATTATGAAATTTTAAATGCAATAAAAGCTAGAGATATCTCATATAGTCGCTCGAAACGTTTCCGGTGTGCAGAAATGTTAAGTAATTTCAAAACATTACGCAACCAGGTTATCAAATTAATAAGTGGAGCTAAGCAAAATTTCTATAAAAATAGATTCAATTCAAATTGATCATCAAAATTCCTGTGGAAAGAAATTCGCAACGTTGGTGTGAATAAACGCACGTATGTGCCCGATGAAAATATTGATGTAGAGCAGTTGAACTTAAAGTTCTGTTCCCCGCACGATTCTTTCTCTACTTGCACTTCTACAATAATATGCAATGATAGGGATGATGCTTTTGAATTGCACGCAATAGATGAATATGAAGTAGGAAATGCTATATTTTCTATTAAATCTAAGTCTACTGGGTTAGATAACCTTCATCCTGACTTCCTTAAAATCCTTTTACCTCTCATACTTCCTCATATAACCCACACCTTTAATACCATTATTATGTCCTCAGTCTACCCCAACTCCTGGAAAAAATTTAAGGTTATCCCTATCCCGAAGCAAGGTGTAAAAAGTGAATACAGACCCATAGCCATTCTTCCATTTTTATCGAAAGCTTTTGAAGTAAATTTCAGGAAAGTTGTGCGACCTTTTGAATGTTAATTAATTTGTTTTTGAGCAGGCTCAAGGTCTTTGAAGTAACCAAATCAAAAATTATTTAGACCTGAAACATCTTTTAAGCCCACACAGTTGCACAGTTGCACTTCAGCACTTGTTAAAGTTTCTGATGATATAAGGCTGGCTATTGATAGGAAATATACATCTGTGATAACACTTCTTGACTTCTCGAAAGCATTTGATTGTGTAATCTCAAAACTACTCTGTGATAAACTGACTGCTTATTTTAATTTCTCTGATACAACCAAAAATCTTATTTATTCATATTTGACAAATCGTAGGCAAGCTGTGTCGATCAATGGCAATTTATCTTCATTCCTCAATGTTGGTGTCGGCGTCCCTCAAGGATCTATCCTTGGGCCTTTACTGTTTTCTATGTTCATCAATGATTTGCCATCAGTAGTGTCTTATTGTCAATATCATATCTACGCGGATGATGTCCAGTTATATATTAGTTTTCCTTTCGAAATGATCGAAGACGCAATAAGTAAAATGAATGCTGATTTATGTTCAATCTGCGATTGGTCCACACGTAATGGGCTCAAAATTAATACGGGAAAAACGAAAGCAGTTCCAATTTCAAGAAATAAACCTCATTTTGAAGACTTTCCTCCTCTTTACTTAAATGCTAGCCCAATTGAATATGTGACCCAGGCAAAGAATCTCGGTTTAATATTCAACAATACGTTGACTTGGGATGCGCATATCAATTCCGTAATCTCTAAAATCTATGCTTCACTAAGAGGGTTATTTATAACGAAAGCATTCCTACCTACTGATGTTAAATTAAAATTGGTCAAAGCGCTAGTCATGCAATTCTTGTTTGGGGCCAGTTTGTAACCGCAGAGACCTTATCGATATCAGGTGATATGCCTGAAGCCGACACAGCGTGTCCAAAAAACGGACTTCTTTCTTAGCCAGAGAACATTTCTTCGGTGATAGCAAGCCCGCTTCTTTCAAGCGGTTGAACACATTTTTTAAATTTCGGAGAAGATCATCGAAAGTTACCCCATGGACGATGATGTCGTCGAGATAAACTAGACATGAAGTATGTAACAGTCCATCCAGAACTGCATCCATTAACCCCTGGAATGTGGCGGGTGCATTGGTCAAACCAAAAGGCATGACATCAAACTCGTATAATCCTGTGCCGATAGAGAACGCTGGTTTTTCCTTGTCATCGGCATCCGTCTCCACTTGCCAGTATCCCGATTGTAGGTCAAGGGTGGCAAACCATGTTGAACGGTCGAGGGATTCAAGTGTCAAATCGATTCGTGGTAGGGGATACGAGTCTTTCTTCGTAACGTTGTTTAGCTTGCGGTAGTCGACTCAAAACCGGAGAGACCCGTCCTTCTTCCTAATCAGTACGACCGGTGAGCACCAAGGGCCCTTGGATGGCTGAACGATATTCTTATCATTCATGTCGTCTAGGATTTTTCGAGCTTCGTTACGACGAGCTAAGGGAAGCTTTCGTGGAGGTTGTTTTATAGGATGTGCTGCTGCCGTATCTACAATTAGCACCATCACCTTCAAAGATGTTACGGTTATTAGAAACAAAAATTTTAATCTGCAACGTTGCTCTTTAGTCGTAGATGGAATGGTTGTCGCAATCATGTCTGCTAGTTCGGGGGACAACTCGGTGTAGTCTATTCCAGCGTCAGCACGTCGGCAATGAAATACATCCACGTTGAAAATTAGGTTATCTAATTGAGTATTTCGTGGGATCCAAATGTCTTCTGACGAGATGTTGGTTACCGCAACGCATCGCCTGGCTGTTGACCATTATGGAGAGAATTTTGGGGTGCAGTATTGACTGGGTGGCTCCTGTGTTAATAACGCAGGCGCATTCTACGTTGTTAACTTTAACTTGGGTGGCCAAGCTGTTGAGACTGTTCCCACATCGAATAAAAACGGTATTTGGTAAGGGGGCATCGGGTTGTTCCACTAATTCCGCCCTGTAGGAGTTAGTGGGTTCTTGTTTAACGAAGGTTCATCTATAATTCTTAATTTAATAGCACGAGGTCCAAGACGTGCGGCTTCAACATCAAACTCAACTGTTGAACCAAGCTTTAAGTTGGGAAAACAAAGAAGTTTGCTGCGAGGCAAATAAATTACCTCGTTGTTGTCGACTCGTCTGATGAAAGCGTACCTTGTTTTGTGAATAAGTTTGAGTTGCCCTCTGATATTTGATTCGAGTGTTACCCGACCGTCTGAATTTTGAGCTGGGAGAGCCTGTTGATCTTTTGCTCACTGCAGCTTAGGCTCTCTTAAGCTGTGCGACTCTCGTTTCCCGAAGCCGGCTGCGTATTTCCAAACTCATCATCGCTGGCAACACGAGCTTCAGCAACACGTACGGTTTTTCGCGTAAGACGAGGGCCAACTCGGCTGGCTTCTGCACGAACAGCTGTGGTAAGAGCTTTTTCCAACGTGTCTGGTGCCACGTCTCGTAGCCTCTGTTGCAAATCTAGGTCAAATATTCTATCGATGAACTGGGCTAGAGAAATACGCTGTTTGGCATGTTCCGGACAGTCTGGGAATGCGAGGTAAGTGAGGCGTTGGATATCGGTAGCCAGTTCACTTAAAGACTCTTTGGGACGCTGTATTCGCCCTCTCAACTCACAATGTGCAATGCTTTGTTCCTACTCGTTGCTAAAGCGTTGCTTCATAGCTGCATCGAGACGAACAAAATCGTCACAAACTTGCGCGGGCAGCGTTTCGAAAAATGCAAGAGCAGTACCACGAAGATACGGGTCGAGATAGAGTGCCTTATGTTCGTTTGTCCAACTACTAACCCGTGCCACATTTTCGAAATGCAAACGATAAGATTGCCAGAGAGTTTTTCCATCGAACTCCCGAGGCTGAACTTTTATGAGCTGTGCATAGACCGAGCCGAGATAGTGAATTTCCTTGTATCAAGCTAGGTGTATTTGTTCCGATTTGTCTGGCAGCGTGTGCATGCGCGGTAGATGACAACTTTCCGTGGAAAGGGTCAAAGGGTGTTTCTAATGCACTGTCTGGTTGGAAAAGAACATGCGCACTTAACGCATGTGTTAGATCAATTACTCCTAAAGAAAGGAGACCCTCACAATTGCGCCAATTATAGAGGGATAAGCCTCCTAAACGTCGCTTATAAGATCTTGTCTGCTGTAATATGTGAACGTCTGAAACCCCACGTCAACAACTTGATAGGTCCTTATCAATGTGGTTTTAGACCAGAGAAGTCCACAATAGACCAAATTTTCACATTACGGCAGATCTTGGAAAAAACCCGAGAACATAATATCGATATTCACCATCTCTTTATCGATTTCAAGGCCGCGTATGACAGTATCTACAGAGACGAGCTGTACAGAGCCATGTCTAGTTTCGGCATCCCTACAAAACTCGTACGACTATGCAGGATGACTTTGGAGAATTCACGCTGCTCCGTCAAGGTCGGTAAAGAACTCACCGAGACCTTTGATGTCGAAAAAGGTTTAAGACAAGGCGACAAACTGTCATGCGATTTCTTCAACATCATACTTGAACAGATTGTAAGAAACTCAAACGTCAACACCAGAGGAACAATCTTTCAAAAGTCTGTACAATTACTCGCCTATGCAGACGATATTGACGTAATGGGAAGAAAAAAGCGTGATGTCATAGGTGCTTTTGCGAGTATCGAAACAGAAGCGGCAAAAATGGGTTTGATGGTTAATGAGGGCAAAACGAAGTATATGTTGTCATCAAACAAGGACACAGAACATCGACGAATTGGACAAAACGTCACAATAACTTCGAGGTAGTACAGGACTTCGTCTACCTAGGATCCGCTGTAGACACTGACAACAACATCAGTGCGGAGATCAAACGGAGAATAACTCTTGCCAACCGTTGCTTCTTTGGGTTAAGAAGGCATTTGAGAAACAAAACCCTCTCCAGAAAAACCAAGGTAACCTTATATAAGACCTTAATCATCCCAGTCCTGCTTTACGGCGCGGAAGCATGGACCTTATCGAAAGCGGATGAGGAAACCCTTGGTCGTTTCGAAAGAAAAATTCTCCGAATGATCTTTGGTCCCGTATGCGAAGACAATGTGTGGAGAAGAAGATACAACAACGAGCTGTATGAGTTGTACCGCGACATGGGCATAGCCAGAAGAGTACGCATCGCGAGGCTACGATGGTTGGGCCATGTAGAGCGGATGGACCCAAACGCTCCGGCTCGTCGGGTGTTCGAAAGCACATTGCAGGGAAATCGCGGAAGGGGAAGACCTCGTCTTAGGTGGCGCCATCAAGTGGATGAAGACCTCAACCGACTTGGAGTGCGAAACTGGAGAGAGCTCGCCCAAAATCGAAGTCGTTATAGAAGGATGTTGGTTGAGGCCCAGGTTCACCCCGAACTGTAATGTCCACCTAAGTAAGTAAGTAAGATAAATTACTCGGTTTGTACTCTCTTTTGATTGAACATCATTTAGCAGAACTTCTTGAGAGGCAGTTTGAGCAGTTGTTGGTTGCGTCTGGGACATAGCAGGGCTTCGACCGACACAGGTAGGCGTAAACGAGTAAGCTAATGCGTCGAGCCGTGTTACAAACGATTGATTTTGTGTAGCTTCTACTTGCGCTACTTGAGTGTTGATCTCTGCAATAGACTTTTGCAAATCTACCATGAGTGTCGATTGCGCCTCCAGTATCCTGATTAATTGCACAAACTGTCGATTGTTGTGAAGCGTAATTAAGACGTCGTTCTCACAACCCCACACCTGACACCAGTTGTTACGGATCTCTTAAAACAAATGAAAAGGGAGATATAAACTGATTAATTCGTTTATTTTATCAGAAAGAATTAGATAAAATAGAGAATCAGTATCTCTTATTAAAATGGCCGACTAATCGACTTGGAGCCAAAGAATTCAATAGATTGCAAAAACGTGTTCTTCTTTTCTGACAATTCTGATGGTTGACAGTTGACAGCCATCTAGTTGACATGTCTTTCCAGTCGCTAAAGGTTGAAACATCATCATTTAGTTAAGGTCGTAACACATTTAGTTAAGGTCGTAACAATATATTTACATATATAAAGAACTCCTGTAGAGCTTAAAAAAAAATAAGTAAAGTTTCAATTCTATCGAATTAAATTTGTTTAGAACTAAGAAATCGCTCGCGATTAAAAACGCCATTAAACTAAAATAATTGTTGTGACAACAATATGAGTGAATTCGGCATCACAATTCTATTAAACGATGACAGCTCAAATATGAGAACACATTTCCAGAATCATATTTCAACAACTGAACAACGAGTTCAACAGCACCGATGCACGAACGCAGGTCATATCAAATTTACTATTTCTCACAAATTGCATATTCTGTCTACAAGGCAATTTGATTTTTGTGTACATATTATTTCCTAAGCTAAACTAAGGTACGCGTAAGCATTTAGTTAGTATAAAAGAAGAATATTTATTTGAATAAAACTTACTTGCTACTAGAACAGCGAGCCATAAACAATTTGACTTATTTCTAACTTCCCCCCACCAGTCGGTAAGGAGTTACTTGGTCCTTCGAGGAAAGAAACAGTGAATAAAGCGTAACCAAGGCTTCAAACATTGGTTTAATTTTGAATTAATTTCTAAAATCGAAGTGTAAATAGCAAAGCGTAACCAGGGCTTCAAACATTGGTTTAATTTTGAATTAATTTTTAAAATCGAAGTGTATAGTGTCAAAGCGTAACCAAGGCTCTTAACATTGGTTTATAATAAATACATTTGGTGAAAAAGCGTTATCAGGGCTCTTAACACTGATAAATTGACAACGAAAAGTGAAAACAAATCCAGTTAATTACATACAACTAAAGTTATAAAGAAAATACAACAAAATGATTGACGAGACATAAGTATTCATTATCATCGGCAAACAGAAGAAAACCGCCGAAGAAATCGACAACCAAAGTCGAAACTTTGGCAAAGATAGTGCTTCCTTGTACTCAGAAGTACAAGGAAGAAAGACTACAGCGTCTTGAAGCGTTATGGTTGGAGTTCGAAAGCAACCACAATAAAGTTGCTGCTCAGTTGAAGCATGATACGCCATACATGGAAAGAGATACACTCGGCAAAGTAAAAGCAGTTTACGAAGACTACAAGAAAAAGCTGGAGGATATTGTCCCAGCTCCAATAATGCCAGTCGCATTACCCAGTACAAGTGATGCGGCCGCCAAGTTCAACGAAAATACAAGGGTAAATGAGAATATGGCCCAAAGAAAAAGGCTTTGAATTCTTCAATTGAAGATAACATCAATTGTAGAAAACATGGAAGAGTTCGAAGGCACTCTGATCGAATATTCTAAAGAAATATATGAATACCAACAAAAAATATTGCTGGAGCAATTGAAAAACTTAACTGAGCTTCACGAAGACTTCATATCCAATGCAACGGAAGAAGACTTCAAAGTGGAGTATGTTGCAAAAACCACTACAAAGGGATAAAGCAAGATATAAATCGACTCTTGCATGAAATGGCATCAAGAATTAGTTCCAGCAATAACGAACCAAAAAATAAACACGAATCAGTGCTGCCTAGACTTAAAATTCCGACATTCAAAGGCAATTATCTAGAATGGCAACAATTTTATGGCTTGTTCATAAATATAATTCATGCCAAAACAAGCCTGTCTACCACTGAGAAAATGGAGTACCTAAAGACCCATTTGGAAGGTGAACCTCTTCATTTGATAAAACACCTAACATTCTCCAGCGAAAATTACAACAGTGCCTGGGAAATTCTAAAGGGAAGATACAATAATGAAAGAAAGATTGTATCAGCATATTGAAAAGATGTTAAGGACTGGGCATAGTAGCACACCAACAGCTACTTCAGTTAAGAACACCTTAGATGCGATCAAAGAAGGGTTAGCGGCATTGGTAATATGGGATATGACACATCATCATGGGGCCCAATGATTGTTCACTTAACAATAAAATCCCTCGACACAGAGTCCAGAAACCTATTCGAACAAGGACTTGACGAACCAAACAAGATGCCTGCCATAAAAACTCTTCTAGAATACCTGAAAAGGCGGTATCAGGCCTTGGAAGTTATGGCAACAGGCCTTGGAAGAAAACAACAGAAGACTCCTGACGAACCAAAAAATGCAGTTCGTAACTTCGTCATAGACGCTAAAGCAGTTCAGTGCCCAATTTGCAATGGGGAGCATAAAATATACAAGTGTTCAAAATTCCTCAAGCTATCTCCGAAAGAAAGATGTCATCAGAGCAAGCAAGCCAAGTAATGCTTAAATTGTCTAAGTCATAACAAGCAGCTCCAGTGCTTCAGTAAGAGGAATTGCCATCACTGCAACAAAAAACATCATACCTTTCTACACATGGACTGTACAGAGAAGTCAAAATAGTCCGATCTTGAAGAACCTTCATCCAAACAGGTGAACCATGCCGAACAAAATCAGAATGTTTTGATTGCTACAGCAATGTTAACAGTTCACAATGATAATGACCGAAGCATAACAGTACGAGCACTCATTGATCCTGGTTCACAAGCTTCACTCATCACTGAATCAGTTGTTCAAACACTGAAACTGAGTAAACAAAGCATTTGTGTTGAGGTCAGTGGGCTAGGAGCCACAAAGGCAGGAATTGCGAAGAACAAAGTGGAAGTAACAATAGCGCCACATTTCGAGTCAAAATTTAAGCTGAAGATGGAAGCACTTGTTTCACCAAAATTAACCAGACAGTTACCATCAAAACAAACAACTAAACCAATCGAATACTTGACTCAACTAGAACTTGCGGATCCTACTTTTAATGTTCCTGGACCCATCGACATGATAATTGGTGCTGATACTTACGGTGACATCATCCTCAGCGGTATTAAACGAGTGACTTCCAATGCTCTGGTCGCTCAAAAGTCACAGCTAGGATGGCTTGTTTCTGGGCGGATATCGAACGAGTTATCTGAAAAATACAGTGTTACCGGATTGGTGGCACTAACATCGATTGATGAGCAATTAGAAAAGTTTTGGGAGATAGAAGAAATAATTCAACCAAAACTTCAAAAGCTAGAAGACAAACAGTGCGAGCAAATCTATGAGGATACGCACTACCGAAAAGAAAATGGGAGGTATGTCGCAAAGATCCCATTCAACGAAGACATAATCCAGACAAAAGAACTAGGTGAATCGAAAAATAGAGCTACAGGCAGATTTCGCCAGCTCGAGTAACAACTTAACAAAAATCCAAAACTCAAAGACGACTATACAAAAGTTATAAACGAATTTATAAGCCTTGTGCACATGGTTGTAGTCAATAGCAACTCATCTGCCAAAAACGAGATTTTCTACATGCCACACCATGCCGTTATTAAACCTTCGAGTACAACAACAAAACTTCGGGTTGTATTTGATGGTTCGGCAAAATCAACGACTGGAGTAAGCCTTAACCAATCAATGCTGATAGGGCCTAAACTTCAAGACGATATCACTACAATTTTGGAGGAAGCATAAATACGTTTTTACATCGGACATTGAAAAAATGTACCGTCAAATAGAACTGCATGAAGACCATCAGGATTACCAGAGAATATTATGGCGCAGTTCTAACAACCAACCCATTACGGAGTACAAACTTACGACTGTCACGTATGGTACAGCATCAGCCCCGTACCTGGCTATAAGGACTCTTCAACAACTGGCTAAAGACGATCAATCCAAGTACCCAATCGCAGCTGAAATAATCAACCACGACTTCTATGTGGATGATGTGATGTCCGGAGGAGATACGATTTCAGAATGCAAAAGAGCTCAGAAAGAACTTGATGAAATGCTAAGAGGAGCAGGCTTTCAGCTTCGAAAATGGGCTGCAAACAACAAGAAGCTACTTCAGCATATTCCGATTGAGCTACGTAATCAACAAAAGAAAGAAGTAATGAAAGACGAAACAATTAAAACGTTGAGGATACACTGGATAGAATCCAATAAAGATCAACAGTTTGAGCTCCATGGATTTTGTGAATCTTCTGAAGCAGCATATGTAGCCGTCGTGTACGCAAGAGTAATTCTTCCATCTGGCCTATATGCCTGCACCATCTTAACTGCAAAAACAAAAGTGGCACCAATAAGGAAGAAACTTCCTCTTCCGAAACTGGAACTTTGCGGTGCTCACCTGCTTTCAAAATTATTAGCGGAAACAAAGAAAACATTTGGATTACAAGTAGAAAAAACCTTTGCCTGGACAGATTCTACTATAACACTAGCCTGGATCCAAAAATGTCCATCTACCTGGAAGACGTTTGTTGCGAATCGAGTCTCAGAAATACAAGAGGTAACAAACGTAAACTGCTGGAGACATGTTCGTTCAACCGACAATCCAGCTGATCATGGTTCAAGAGGTTGCTTTCCAGAACAGATGGCAAACAATCATTTATGGTAAAATGGACCTAGTTGGCTGAAATTCGACTCCGAAAAATGGCCTTTAAACGAACAAAATACGAACGCAGTGATCGATATTCCCGAAACCAGGAAGGTTTTAACCATTGAAGTAGAAGAAATTGACGACTTAACTAAAAGATTCTCTACGTACTCAAAACTAACAAGGGTCGCAACTTATTGCAGACGATTCATTGCTAACTGCAAAAACAAACTAATGAACCATCCCATGCAGACGGGTAACCTAACAGTAAAGGAATTGAACGATGGCAGTAAGGGAATCATACGATATGTACAACAAAAGGTCTATTCCGAAGAACTAGAATCCTTACAAGATGGAAAAACTATAAACAAAAAAAGTAAGGTACTATCCTTAAACCCATTTATTAACAACGAGAACATTCTTGTTGTGGGCGGACGACTACAAAACGCGAAACTTTCTAGTACAGAGAAACATCCGATTACAGCCCCGGATCTAGGGGGGGGGGGGGGGGGGGGCAGACCGGGGCACGTGCCCCGGGCGGCAAGCTTAGGGGGCGGCAAAAACAAGTTCAAAATTCTCTCCCGCTCGCTGCAGCACTTGTGTCTGCTACAACAAATCATTGCTCCCTAAAACAAACATCACACAAAAAGAGAAACCTTTCGGTTTCAAAGCAGCATCGGTTGCTGTGACCGTACCGAGAAGTGGACAACTTTTCTTCTTCTCGGTTTCAAAACAGCAACGGTACTTGCGACCGAGAAGTAGAAAATTTTTCTACCTTTCGGTACTAAAACAGCCACTGTGGTTGCGAGTGAAAGGAAGCACAGTCAAAAGGAAGTCAAAAGTCAAAGTGAACATATCGCATTTAACTATCATCCAATCAACTCAATCTTATGACAATGGGTCCAATATGGCCGGCATCCATAAAGGAGTACAAGCCAGGATTGCAGAAAGAAATGAATTGGTCGAGTTCGTACCGTGCTTGGCTCACTCCTTAAATCTTGTAGGTGTTCATTCTGCCTCATCAGGAAGCTATTAACTTATTTGGACTGGTTCAAAAAGTATATTGCTTTTTTGTTGGCTCCACTACTAGGTGGGATATTATGAAGAAATAAGGCAAATGTTAAGGCAAATTTAAAAGGAAGTTGTCAGACGAGATGGTCGGCGAAACATGTTGCTGTGAATGCTCTATTAAATAATTTGCCAGAAATAGCGGAAGCCTTAGAAGAAGTTAAGCAAATTTCTCATGCTCCAGAATCTAAGTACGAGGCAGGTAATATCTTAACAGCTATAAAGAATTTTAAATTCATTCTCAATTTAACCATTTGGGCGAATATTCTCCGCGAAATCAATCGAGTGAATATTGAGATTCATAAAGAAGATATAATCCTTGCCCATTTCGTCGCACTAATGGATGGTCTGCTCAAAACTTTACAAAAAAATGAGACAAAATCCAATGGAGTATTGGATAAATGAGGCTAGAGAAGTGGCTGAAAAAAGTGGTGTTGACCCTATCTTGCAAAACAAACGAATTCCGAAACATAAAAAACATTTCGATGAGATATGTGAAGATGAATTACAAACACTCAAACCTGTTCAACTCTTTTCTAAAGAAATAATGATGGTGTTTGATCGAATCATATCAGAAATTAAAAAGAGGTTTGATTGTGCTACCATGCTGAATATGAACTTCGCTTTTCTTAATGGCTCTAATATTTTGAAAATGTCAATTGAAGAACTGCAAAGTATGGAGCGGATCTGGCTAAAAAATATGAGCGAGATGTGAGCACCGTTGAATTCTGTCAGGAACTCTATGTTTTTAAAGAGCAAGCTCCGCTTTTATTTGGTGACATTGAAAAAGCTAACGGTTTCTATCTCTTGCAACAGATCTATGCGCATGATTTGCGGGATGCTTTTCCAAATATTTGTGTTGCCTTGCGAATTTACTCTACGCTTCCCACTACATCCGCAAGCTGTGAGCGAAGTTTAAGCAAACTAGAACTAATTAAAAATTATTTGCGATCATCTATGAGCCAGGAACGCTTATCCAGTCTAGCAATCTTAGCGATAGAAAATCGAATTGCACACGAATTAAATTTTGATAAGGTCATAGATTTATTTGCTGAACGAAAAGCTCGAAGAGTAAAATTGTAATTGCAAATGATAAATAGAATAGTAAATTTGGTTTTGTCTTTATTATAAACATTTTTTTTAAGTTCTATCCTGTGCTGTGTATAAAATATATATCCTACATATCAGCAAATAAATAGGATTAAAACAGAAAAAAACAGCGGTTTAAGTATTTTTTCTGAAAGGCTTGTGCCCAGTTGTCAGTCAATTGGTAAAGATCTGATAGCTGAAATAATAAGGATTATAAAGGTAAAAGCAAATATAAATTGGTGGGGGCGGTATTTTTCACTATTTGCCCCGCCTTTAAAAAATTGAAGATCCGGGGCTGTCCGATTATCCTACCTCATCAAGAGTGGTTCACTAAACTATTTGTAGAAGACGCCCATGAACGCACACTGCATGGTGGTATTCGACTTACAATAGCAAAACTGAGACAAAGCTATTGAATCATTCAAGCAAAAAGATTTGTTCGAAAAGTTATAAATAAGTGTATCAGATGCTTTCGGTTTGCTGCACAACCAAATACTCAACAAATGGGACTACTTCCAGCAGCTAGAGTAACACCATCAAGACCCTTTACACACACAGGCGTTGATTATGCTGGACCAGTTCAGATATTAACCTCAAAAGGAAGAGGAAACCGATCCACAAAAGGGTACATCGCTATATTCGTCTGCTTTGCTACTAAGGCTGTTCATATCGAACTTGTGAGTGACCTTAGCTCAGCGGCTTTCATAGCAGCGTTAAAACGATTCACATCAAGAAGAGGGATATGCTCGCACTTCTACAGTGACAACGGAACTACATTTGTTGGGGCTAACAAGGAAATCCAGCAACTAATGCGAGAAACAATTAAACGCTGTGAAGAAGATGTCTCCTCAAAGCTAGCTAAAGACGAAATGCAGTGGCACTTTATACCCCCCAGCATCACCTCATTTTGGTGGATTGTGGGAATCAGGCGTTAAGTCAACAAAATTCCACTTAAAGAGAATAATCGGTGAAACTGTGTTAACATTTGAGGAGCTCTCCACGCTTTTAACACAGGTAGAGGCGTGTCTTAACTCTCGACCACTAACAGCAATCGAGAATGATTTTGAGGATACTACAATTCTAACTCCTGGACACTTTTTGATCGGAAGCTCCTTGAATGCAGTACCCGAACCAATAATTGATGAAAAGCGAACATTCCGATCTCGATGGCAGTTAATCCAAAAAATAACTCAGGACTTTTGGAAAGTCTGGTCATCTGAATATTTGTCTCAATTACAACAACTTCCGAAGTGGAAGCAAAAACAGGAAAATATGAAAATCGGGGACATCGTTCTTATCAAAGAAGACCGACTACCACCAACAACCTGGATGATGGGAAAAATTTCAGACGTTCATCCAGGAAATGACAACGGGGTTAGAGCTGCAACAGTGTTCAGCAACAAGAAACATTTCAAGCGACCCATAACTAAGTTATGTAAGCTACCAATTGAAAATGATGAAGAAGAAAAGGAAGTGAGACAAGTCAATACATCCACAAACCGCTCACATAAAATTCTTTCTTTGTGCACTTTGTTTGCCTTTCTCAACATAGTTTGCTCCACTCCAGTCCCCCACGATGTCGAGATAATTCCATTTCAAACACACCCGGGAATATACTTCGAAGATGTGGGACAGGCAAATTTGATTTCGGGTTCATGGAAGACAATTGTGTTCTTCAATTTAACAACCTATTGGCAAGAGTTTGAAAACTACAAAAAACTTATGTCGCAAATGGAAAAAATTTGCTCATCTAGTGACTTAAAAGATTTCAAATCGGTTATGTGTGAGGGAATGCTACACCAGTTTCAACATAAAATTCAACAAATACAGCTTAACAATGAGATCTTATTACATGCAAACGAAGATTCAACACGACGTCAAAAACGATCACCGTTTGACTTCATTGGAACAATTACTAATGAACTATTTGGAATTCTGGACCAAAGATTTGCTAAAGGTTATGAGCAAACAATTGAAGCTGTCAAGGAAAATGAAAGCCACCTATTAAATCTAATGAAGAACCAGACAACCATAGTTGATTCTACTGTCAACATCTTTAAGAAAGAACAAATGGAAAATAAGAAACAATACAAAACTTGAAGATGAAACCGGAAAATATGAGGATATGAAGATATTTTCTTCGAATGCTCTAAATGCGATACTTATTATGATAAATTATAAAGCAACTCAGGCCATATTGTTGGATATCTTGCTGTCCACTCACACTGAAAGAATTCATCCACTTATACTTTCGGTACAACAATTTAAGGATGAACTTACGAAAATTCATGAAAATATTCCAAAATCTTTAATGATTCCTGGAGAGCGACATCATGAATCAATCCTGCAACTATACAAAATCCTTAGTGTAAGGGCTAGAGTGACCAATAGCAACATTATAATTGAGATAAGCCTTCCACTGCTGTACAATGAAGAGTTCAAGTTGTACAGAGTATTGCCAGTTCCAACCGAACACAACGGGAACCTCACAAGCATCATTCCATCATCGGAATATTTAATGGCTAATCTACAAGCTAACCATTTCTATCCACTCAACAAAGACGAATTTTCAAAATGCAAACTGAGGCCCTCGGACATCGTATGGTACACACTTCAACATCCATTACACAACTGGTGCTGCAGTTAGTGTCTATGAAATGAACATAATTCAAAACAAACCAATTATGGGTTCATGTAATACAAAAGACATACCAGCAAGGTTATACTGGATTGAAATGCATCAACCGAATTCATGGATTTACAGTACTCCCGACCTGGTTACAGTAAACATGAACTGTGATTTTAACACGGTACCCATAACTTTGCAAGGCAGTGGTATGTTAAAGTTGCCAGCAAGATGCATTGTACATGATCAGACTATGACTGTTGTGGGAAAACAAACAATGACAAGCAAACTGAGATCGTCGTTTTTACCATCATTCAACCTTTCTGAGCAGTTAACATCGTTTAACTTCAAAAGAGAGAAACAATCTGTTCTACCAACGAACGCTTCATTGGACATTTCTACATTAGAAGATTCAATAAAGCTGCAAAAAAGCCAAGAATACATACTGAACGAGATAAGCACTCATCGAATTCACCAATACTCACTGCTTGGCGTCAATGCTTTTGTAATCATTGCAATCATCTTGATCGTTATTTTTGTAATCAGACGAAAAGGAGCACAACAGCCTACGCCACCAGCTACAGCTATACCAATGAGATCGCTCAACAAGCAAATGAGATCCTTTAATAAGCGACGAACCAGCCAAGCTTCCTTTGAAGACATGGACTTTTGCGTATCATCAATCTAAGGGGCCCAGCATGTTGTGACAACAATATGAGTGGATTCGGAATCACAATTCTAATAAACGATGACAACTCAAATATGAGAACACATTTCCAGAATCATATTTCAACAACTGAACAACGAGTTCAACAGCACCGATGCACGAACGCAGGTCATATCAAATTTATTATTTCTCACAAATTGCATATTCTGTCTACAAGGCAATTTGATTTTTGTGTACATATTATTTCCTAAGCTAAACTAAGGTACGCGTAAGCATTTAATTAGTATAAAAGAAGAATATTTATTTGAATAAAACTTACTTGCTACTAGAACAGCGAGCCATAAACAATTTGACTTATTTCTAACTTCCCCCCACCAGTCGGTAAGGAGTTACTTTTAATACTTCAAATTGTCGACATAACAATAAACTTAAAACCATATATGCTGCAGAAGTCAAGTCATCAAAGACTACAAGGTCATCCGAGGTTGCCACTGCAAAGAAAAGAAGAGTTTAAGTAAGTTCGTTCTTGTTGTGTTCGTATTTTATAAATAAACTAGCTGACCCGACCACGCGTTGCTGTGGCTGACATAACATAAATTGAGATATAAGCTATCCTATCTTTCAAGTTGGGTCAAACTCTACTCGTTGCACAAATTTTATTAAAATCGGTTAAGTAGTTTAGGAGTCCATTGTGGACAAACATCGTTACTCAAGGACAATTAAGCACTCTAACGATGACAGAATTTGTGGGATCGGTATAGCATTTTCCAAGTTCCCGAATATGTCCCAGTTCCCGTTCCATTCCCATATGGGGATGAAATGTAGTCTATGTAGCACCGTTTTGTAATGGCGAAAACCGTACTGTAATCAGTACATTGGTTTTTGAATTCCGGTTCCCGTTCCTGTGGGTAAATGTTGATGAACTATAGTCTATATTACTCAGGGACATTGAAGCACTCTAACCATGAAAGAATTTTTGCTATTAGTTAAGTACTTTCCAGGTTCTTGATTATGTCACCATTCCCGCGTCCGTTCCCGAAAGAATATGTATAGAAAATAATTATAGTCTTTGTTACTCAGGAGCATTTTACACTCTAACTTTGTGAACATTTTTTGGAATTGGTCTAGTATTTTCCAAGTTCCCGCTTATGTTCTTGTTCACGTCCCATTCTTGTGGGAATATGGGGATGACATCGTACTGTAATAGCGACAAAAATTACAATTCGTTCCAATGGTTTTTGAATTTCCGATCACGTTCCCATTACCGTTCCTGGGAGAATTTGAGAATGAATCTAAATATTACCATTATCCATGAATGGTACCTGCATCCAAGCAACCGAAAAGCTGTCAGTATTTGGTGTGTGTAAACGACGATCTTCGTTGGAATGACCACATATTTGAAGTCGCCAAAAACGCTGCTAAATGCTTAGGTTTCTTAAGACAATGCAGGAAGTTCTTCACCCCTTCTGATCTGGCTACAATTTATAAGGCCTTCATCCGCCCAAAACTGGAGAATAACTCCCATATCTGGTCAGGTGCTTCTCAAACATCTTTGCACCTGCTTGATAGGGTACAAAATAGAGCGTTAAAATTGATAGGTGATAGTTCAATCGTAGAATCGATTGATTCTCTTGAACATCGTCGAAACGTTACCTGTCTCAGTCTCTTTTATCGCTTTTTTTACAAACAGTGCTCTAGTGAAATAGCCAGTTGCATTCCTCCCCTGAAACAATCTAGCCGCAACACCCGCCTCGCCTAGGAATGCTCATCAGTTTTACCTTGAGCCCAACTTCGGGCGTACAGTCAAGTATAGAGATTTTTATTTTAGTCGCATCACCCGTATGTGGAATGCCTTACCTGGCACTGTATTTCAACTTCATTACGATTTACAATGGTTCAAAAGCAAGGTGTATCGGTGTATCCTATTAAATCCTCTCCTATTTTCCTAAATGCTGGCACTGTGCTCTATAACATTATAAGGGTAGTCATAACCCATTGATGTGTGGCTTATTATAAAACAAACAAAAATTTGTCTATGGTGTTCAGGTGCAATAAATTAAAAAAATTTAAATCTTTATTCTAATCACATCAGTCAAAAAATTAAAAGAATTTTTCAAAAAAAACCTTATTATTTATTATTTATTATTTTAATTTTTTGTTGTCAAAAAAATCATTGTTTGAATTTAATTTTTAATTCATTACAGTAAAGAATAATGAAATTGTCAATTTAACTATATTCCAATTCCATCTGCCAGGCTGATTTGTGAATCTAAACCATCCAGGGCGCCACTCAAACGCATACAGAAAAATTCATTTAAATAGGTCAAGCCGTTTAGGAGGAGTTCAATTACATACACACGTACAGCAGAATTATATATATAAAGAAGATAATTTTTACCCAATGAAACATAAAAATGTCGAATCCAGTTCCTGCTCTTGGTTCTTCGCTGGTCTACGGTGCTCTACAAAAAGTCTCCTGGAGAAAATAGAGAGGAACTAACGGAATTTCAAGAAAGAGCCCAAAGCTCGTCGGCGTCGTACGCGTGCAATTTCCTTGCTTGAAGAAAATATAGCTTCAGCAAAAATCTACCATCAGAACGTCGTTGGGGATTTGAAGTTGGAAGCTGGAATTGAAAAGGAGGATTATTTAGAGGTGTATGACAAAATTAACGAAACTTACATAGAATATAGGTCCGATTTAAAGAATTTGTCTTCGTTTCCTGCATCGTCATCGCTGGCAGCAGGTCAGGCTGGTAAGGACTCAGGCCAGTCAGGTATGGTTCGTACCGAATTACGATTACCTAAAATTGATCTTCCTAAGTTCAATGGGGAATATACAAAATGACAGTCGTTTCACACAGATTTGATTTGGCTCGTTCGAACAAGAACTTAACGGACATCGACAAGATGCACTTCCTGAAGTCGAGTTAGAAGGTGAGGCGGATCATTTGCTCCAGCATTTACCTTGTGTCGCGGGTAATTTTGACAAGGCATGGGAGCTATTAAAGGCGCGATACGACAACAAGCGTGTCTTAGTAAACGCGCAACTAAAACTACTTTTTAGCCAAAAGTGCCTTGTGAAGGAGTTGGTTGATGGGCTGAAGGAGGTGATATTTACCTCGCAAAAGAGTATCCATGCACTCAGAAACCGGGATGTACCTGTGGATGAATGTCAAATTGGTGCATATCGTGTACAAAAAGTTACCCTGTAATGTGCAGCAGTTGTGGGAAGATAAGTTGGGAAACCAAAAGGAGTTGCCAAGCTGGAATGATTTTCTGAAGTTTTTGGAAGCACGCTTCAGGACTTTGGAAGCAGTGAGTGGAGAAACAGCGCAACCAAGTTCTTTCAAGAACGATGTGAGGAGACCAACCGGTACGGAGGTGCGGAAGGTGTTTCACGTGAAGACGGCTGCCAGAACTGAGGAAATGCCAGAAGTTCCTGAATATGAATGTGCAAAGGCGCGCGCAGGTAGTTAAGACGGCAAAGGTGTGCTATAACTGTCTGGGGTACAGCCATTTCGCTTCAAACTGTCCAAGTGACAAAAATTGCCCGTTTTGTTTGAAGCGCCACCATTCCTTGCTGCACATCAATACAACACCTTAACCGAAGACAGACAAATTTCACCGCTACTCAGGTCTCCGTCAACCCAGACTTCCTGAGTTCCATATGGACGGCAGAGCTAGCTCGAGCGGTAGAAATTTAAACACCTTCCATGCGTCAGCAGGCAGCTGCGCATCGGCGAAGGATTTGTTGGCAACAGCCGTTGTCAAAGTTATGGCAGCAGATGGAAGGTTCCATATGCCAAGAGCCCTGGTCGACCCAGGTTATGAAGCAACTTTTATAACAGCAGCAGCTGCACAATTGCTGAACCTAAAACGGCGTCAGACCGTGGCGAGAGGTCAGCAGTGGCACAACGTATAGCAACGTCGATTTAACGCTTGCGTCGGCGTCGCAACACTCGACGTTTAAAAGGTGCTGTAAAAGCACTTGTTTTCAAGTCACTGATTTGGCAGCTGCCAGCCCACCGAATCGAACCAAAGAGATGGCAGCATCTAGAGGGACTCTGCTTAGCAGATCCCATCTTCTTTTTACCTGCTCCGTCGGACCTACTACTGGTAAGTGACGTTTTCGCCGACATACATATCCACAGATAGTACGAAGTCAAGACGGCCAAGGTCCAGCGGCCCAAGAAACACAATTTGGCTGGATAATTTTCGGAAAAGTTCCGACCGAAACCCCCGTTCATGTCCGAACGCTTACGCAGTTCGCAGACTTAGAGTCAGAAGTACGAAAATTCTGGGAAGTTGAAGAGGAGCCGTTTAAGCCATTAGAATGTGACGAAGCAAAGGTCTGCGAGGAGCATTTCACCCGTCACACAAAGTGCCTCACGAATGGACGGTACGAGGTCAAATTGCCGTTCAGATGTGTAGATCAGCCAGCCATGGGATCGAGCCGATAGGGTGCTCTCCGAAGATTTGCGCATCTGGAGAGGAAGCTTGCGGAATTCGAAGTAGAGGGGAAATACTGGTGCTTACACTCTAGCTACGCATAGAATTATATTTGTATGACACATAATATTATATCAAGCAATCAACATAAAGCTGTACTATATGCCCATTTGACTTCAAAACATGAATCACAGCGAATACACTTTTATTGTTACGTATTCTGACACAGATATCATATTGATTTTCATTGACAAAGTTCGTATTCATTTATTGTTGGGTCAAATGGGCTAGTCAGCATTATGTTGTGATGCAATTAATTGTTCAGCCCTTCTGGCACACTTTTAGTAATAGCTAAGTAAGCTTTAATTTTATATAAATAGAATTGTAAGAAATACAGTAATACACATTCATTAAAGCCAAATCGAGTTGAGTGTTCTAATTGATAATTGAAGTTATAGCTTTCTCCCACCAGAGGCAAGAGGCATAACTTAATCAAAAACAAGAAAATCTACAAGGAAGTATTCAGGTGAATCGCTTGAAATACTTCCACATCGTCAGAGTGAAACGCTTTGGTCGATATAGTAGATTTATTGAACAATTTGGTGACCCCGACGTGATTTTCTATCAAACAAAGAACACTCAGCCAGGCAGTTAATTTTCGTTCAATAATCGTGCTAAGCGTCACCAGGGCTTAAAACACTGGTGCAACCGCAACCGCAACCGCAACAGCAACAGCTGTATCAATAGCAATATATTCAATCGTCATCAGAAACTTGCCACACATTTTGTCAAAGTCAATTTCTTGCTCAGACTTTCAGACTTTCAGTATATCCAGATGTCCAGTTGTTACACTATTAAAAGCAGAGCACTACAATGGAAGATTTGGAAGTATACAAATTCGTAGCCCGCCAGAAGGCTATACATGATGAACTTCAACGACTAAAAATAAATATTTCAAAGGACGGTGCTGACCGCAAAACGGCTGAGTATAAAGCAAAAAGATTGCTCGCAGTAGAATCTCTTTGGTTGGAGTTCCATGAAAACCACGAAAAGGTTAAGCCTCATGTAAAGACGGACACACCATACATACAGTCAAACACGTATGACAAGGTGCAAAAAATGATAATGATAGATAAGACAAACTCTTCAAGCCATCATTCCTGAAGAGAATAAAGGAGGAACGGGAACTGTTTCAAAAACAACCGTTTCTCAACCTGCACCAGCGATCAAAGACCACTCGCAATTCATCGCGATATTTCAACCTGCACCATCTACGAGTCAAGGTCAAAATATCGGAGTAAAGGTCTCGTAAGGAGCGGGAAACATCCCAGGTGCAGCGCCATCAAACGTTTCGCCAATCAATCAATTGCAAAATTTAATCAAGAAACAGGCGTCGATGATAGCCACGATTATGACGTCTCTTAGGAACCTTATTGATGATAGGGAAATCCACGCACCAGATTTCTACTCAATAAGGTTAAGGACGATTGAGCAGCACTGGTAAGCCGTACAAGGATTCCACTACAAGATTTGGGACCTGCTCGAAGAGCCAGATGCAATGGTCTACGATGTAGATCACTATTTTCAGATTGAGGCGGAAGTACAAGATGCACTTACAATATTATATGGTCGATCCAGCTCAAATTTCGGGACCGGCAGCAATCAGCAATCAGGCGGTAAAGTTACCAAAGGTAGTACTACCAAAATTTGATGGTGACTACGCCAAATGGGTACAATTTCGAGACCTATTCATGGAATTGGTTCACAATCAACCGATTCCTCAATGCCAAAAAATGTGGTACCTAAAGACCACACTCACTGGAGAAGCAGAGAGGTTGATAAAACATTTCTCAACGTCGGATGCGAATTACAATACTGCTTGGGAGACCATATCGAATCGGTACGAAAACACACGACTATTGGTGACAGCATTATTGAACAAATTAATGGCGCAGCCCATCATTCAAAATGAGAGTTCTTCAATGATAAAGTCGCTGCACGACACGACTGCTTGCTCAGCATTCAAAACCTAGGTGTCGACACCGAAAATTGGGATCCGATAATTCTACACATCATGATAAAACGTTTGGATCGGAATTCTCATACTCTTTGGGAGCAATCAATAAAAAATCCAAGGCTCCTTCCATCATTAAAAGAATTCCTACAGTTTTTGGAGTTACGTTTTCAATCCCTAGAGACACTCGGAAGCAAGGGACGTCACACAGAGGAACATTGGCGCAAACCCGCTGCAAGGTCTTTGACGTCAATGACAGAAGAAAAATCCACTAAATCAGTATGTCCCGTCTGTAGCAGCAAAGATCATAAGCTTTATTTATGCAAGAGATTTCTCCAACTATCTCCCGAAGGCCGCTTAGCAATGGTGAAAAAATCTCATCTATGCATAAACTGCCTCAATCCTGGACACATGTCAGCACAGTGTCCATCACGAAGTTGCACGAAATGCTCCAGTAGGCACAACACCCTCCTACACATTTACAAGAAGGAGAGACCATCATCATCAATCACAGCTGTGGCTCCAAGCACTTCAGCTGCAGCAGCTATTCCAAAGGATAAAGGGTACGTGTTTCTCAGCACTGTCATCGTTAAGATTAAGGACTGTGAAGGAACTATCGTGAACTGCCGAGCACTGCTGGATTCTGGATCCCAGCTGAACTTTATAACAGAAAGATTGTCCAAAAAACTTAACCTTCCTGAATTCACCGAAACAATGTGTATTATTGGAATTGGTGAGGGCACCAAACAATCCACCAAAGAGTGAACTTAACGTTGAGTTCTCGAACATCCGAATTCACTATCAATCTAGAAGCCTTTGTCTTACGTCAAATTACTCCGACCCAACCAACACGGAGAATCAATATTAAGTCCTGGAACATTCCAACCAATATACAAATGGCTGATCCCAGCTTTAACGAACCTGCACCCATCGACATGCTACTTGGAGGAGCTGAATTATTCCATCAGTTACTAGCATCAGGAAAACTAAATTTAGGAGCAGGATTACCAACCCTATTAAATACCCATCTTGGATGTATAGTTCAAGGTAAACTAGAAGGCGAATCACCACAGTCATCTATGTGTGGAATCTCAGTTAACGAGGAGATCCAAGAAAGTATTGAAAAATTCTGGAAGGTAGAAGAAGGTCAGTCATTAGCCAAGAAGTGTTTTACTACCGAAGAACAAAAATGTGAAAAACACTTAGCCGACAACACTACCAAAACTACAGAAGGGCGTTTTATGGTTCGACTTCCATTCAAGGCAGATGTGCAGGAATTAGGAGCATCAAAGACACTTGCTCTTCAACGATTCTATTCACTGGAAAAACGACTGGAGAAAAACGCCAACTTAAAGGAGCAATACTCCAAATTCATGGCTGAATATATCAGATATATCAGACTTGGTCATATGGAGAAGGTTGACCATAATCAATTCCAGAGGCCAAACTATTATTTGCCAAATCATTGTGTCCTGAAACCCGAAAGTTCCACAACTAAACTACGAGTAGTGTTTGATGGTTCGGCTAAGACGTCATCCAATGTGTCTTTAAACGAATTATTATCCACCGGACCAACAATTCAGGACGAATTGTTTACTACTTTATTTCGACTCCGTCTTCACCGATCGTGTTCACCACCGATATTGAAAAAATGTATCGACAAATTCTTGTCCATCCAGAGGACCGAAAGTTTCAACTAATCTTTTGGAGGGACCAGCCATCGGGAGAACTGCAAACGTACCAGCTTAAAACGGTTACTTATGGTATGACATCAGCTCCATACCTGGCCATAAAATGCCTACAAAAACTAGCATCTGATAGCCGACACATCTATCCACTAGGAGCAGAAATTCTAGAGAACAATTTCTACGTTGACGATGTCATGACTGGATCCAACAGTTTGGCTCAAACAGTTGAGATGCGAGATCAACTTACTGCCTGGTTAAAAACCGCAGGTTTGACCCTTCGTAAGTGGTGTGCCAACGAACAAGGATTATTGAAAAACATTCCTGAAGAGGATGTCACAATGCAACTTGATCTGGACATCGACAACTCAACTCAAATAAAAACACTCGGGCAAGGATGGATACCGAAATCTAATACATTCGTATTACACATTCAAACCAATAAAACTGACAGGATCACGAAACGAACAGCTTTATCTGACATCGCACAACTTTATGATCTGCTTGGATTCTTTGGACCCGTTATTATCACCGCAAAGATATTCCTACAACAGCTATGGGTAGAAGGCTTCGAATGGGACACACCGCTTCCCAAAAGACTAGAAACAGAATGGACGAATTTCAGAGAAAAATTCTCGTCCGTGCAGGTGCATGCCTTTGCTGATGCATCGGAGAAGGCATATGGAGCAGCCATTTACATAAGGGCAGTCAACAAGGACAAAACCGTGATAGTCAGACTCTTATGTGCAAAATCCAAGGTCGCCCCATTAAAAAGGCTCACCATTCCACGGTTGGAGTTATGTGCTGCAACATTTGCCGCTGAGCTAGTTCACCGGGTAAAAAAGGATTTACACTACGAGACATGTCCCACCTTTCTCTGGACGGATTCCGAAATTGTTTTAAGCTGGATCAATTCCTCATCATCATCATTTCATACTTTCGTTGCAAACCGAATTGCAGCAATACAGAGTACAACTGCTGCTCAAGATTGGCGACATGTTCGATCCAGAGACAATCCCGCTGATCTTGTATCACGAGGCATACCAGCTGAAAAGTTGCCGTCATGTAATCTTTGGTTCTACGGACCGTTCTTCCTTCATGGCCAAGAATCATCCTGGCCTCCAGTTTTCACCAAAAAAGCAGAATGTGATCAAGAGAGAAGAGACACTAAAGCTGTGTTGTCAGCCGTAGAGCAACCAGAAAGCTTCATTTATTCGATTGAGCATGGCAACAATTTCAGAAAATTACAACGCGTCGTTGCATATGTTTTGCGATACATTCACAACCTTAAAGCAGCCAAAGGAGAAGTACTCACAAAGAAATTCGGACCGCTAAAACCAACCGAACACTATACGGCGTTGCTGTTTATTGTGAAGCAAATACAACGAGAAGAATTTAGTGAAGATATCAAACATATCCAGCGTTTCTCTGAAACACGAAAGGGGAGTCCCCTCAGCAGTTTAACTCCATTTTTGAATGAAGAAGGAGTTTTAAGAGTTGGTGGTCGTCTGGAGGCATCATCACTTTCATATGAAGCAAAGCATCCATTGCTTCTTCCATACTCACATACGTTTACCAGACTGATCATGGAATCTCTTCACAAGGAAAATCTCCATTGTGGGCCCCAGGCTTTGCTTGCAATAACTAAGCAAAAATTCTGGCCCATTAAAGGAAAAATCATTTCCAGATCAGTCGTTCAGCAATGTGTGAGGTGCAATAAGGCAACACCCAAACTACTGGCACAAATAAAAGGAAATCTGCCAGCCCATAGGGTACAGTCTGCCCGACCTTTTATAAACTCTGGAGTTGACTTCTGTGGTCCAATAAAAACACACTTCAAGATACGAGGAAAGCATCCTCAAAAAACATATATTGCCGTGTTTTGCTGCTTTGCTACAAAAGCAGTTCATCTGGAATTAGTGACAGATCTCTCTACGAATGGCTTCATCGCTTCAATTAAAAGGTTCATCGGAAGAAGGGGTAATTGTCAACATCTGTACTGCGACAACGCCACCAATTTCGTGGGCGCCAACAATCAATTGCAAGAGTTGGTAAACCAGATACATGCATCTAAAAATCAAGAACGGATTCAAAACACATTCAGTTCAAAGGGAATAGAGTTTCACTTCATTCCTCCTAGAGCTCCACATTTTGGAGGGTTGTGGGAAGCCGCAGTCAAGTCAGCAAAACATCTGCTATACCGGCATATTGGTACAGCAACGCTGACATATGAGGAGCTGGAAACTGTAGTGCTAGAAATCGAAGCAGTTCTAAACTCAAGGCCGATTACTGCGACGTCCCACGATCCCAACGATCTAACCGCACTTACGCCAGGTCACTTCATAGTAGGAGAGCCACTGACAAATCCAACCGATCCAACAGGGGAGGAACTCAAAATGAATCTGCCAGCTAGACTAAAAGCAATCACAACTATCAAAGAAGATTTTTGGAAAAGATGGCATTTAGAGTACCTTACCGAGCTGCAGCATCGGCGCAAGTGGCAGACCAAGAGCGAAAACCTACTTCCAGGAACCATGGTCATTATCAAAGAAGACAACTGCCCTGTTATGAAGTGGCCACTAGGAAGAGTAGTCCAGACTATCCCTGGTGCAGATGGAATCGTCAGAGTCACCGAGGTAAAAACAGCCAACTCAATCATGCGAAGACCCGTTCACCGACTAGCTCCACTTCCAGTTCAAGTAGATGAGCCAAACATAACAACGCCTCCTCCAACATTCGAAACAGAAGACGGTGAGATCGTAGATGAGGACATAAGACCTCCATTAAAGAAGAGAAAAAACAACCCATTCATGACGAGTACCACAGTTTTCATAGCCATACTACTATTTTTACCTCTTGTCATGGGTAACCAGATTAAAGTGACACCATTCACTTCACAACCAGGAATCTATTTTGAAAACTTGGGAACAGCAACAATTTCCTCTAGCAGTTGGGACATTGTAGCCTATTATGACATGAAAACATATTGGGCACAATACCAGTCAATAGATCAATATAAAAACAACCTGATAAAGATCTGTCAGCTGCTGCCGAATCAAAATGAGACATGTAAGGCAACTATCCCACAAATCATGTCTCTTAATGAAGATCTAGAAAGAGGAAAAAGATTTTTCATAATTCACCAACTAGCTTATGAATTGAAAAAATTTAATTCACAAGTCACCAACTGGCTTATGAATTGAAAAAGATTTAATTCATAACTCACTTACCAGCTCATGACTTGGGAAAATTTAATTCATAATTCACCAACTAGCTTAAGAATTATTATTTGTTTAATTCATAATTCACATATTAGCTTGTGAATTAAAGACTAGCTGTAGCTAAGAAAAGAATAAAGCTTTTGCAACCATGTTTGGTCGAAAGTATGCTCAATAATGTACAAAAGATCCGAATAAAATTACTCAATCCATATTTAAGGGGGGACGCTGGTCTAGAGCGTGAAAAAATGGGTATGATATATGAATTTTTTATTACTCAACAAAAAGAATCCAACGAAAAGATCCGTGAAAGAGGTCTAATAGTTTGGGTTTTAATATACAAATACAAATTTTTTTCGTGTAAGTTATTTTCAAAATGGCGGCTGTCCAGCATTTCTTCGGAGGCACATCATTTTTTAGATGGGTCCATGGCCGAAAATGTAACCTCCTTAATTTTGATCCTGGAACAAAATCCCGAAAATTTTTAGTTTCTATATAACAACAGCAAGAGCCGTACGTAGGATTTTTTCGATATTTTGTTTTTTGGCGAATGGTGCACGTTTGAACAAAAAATTAAAATTTTCACTAAAAAAAAACGACAAAATTGTTGATTAAAAAAAAACTATGCAATATAGAAAAAAAATCCTACGTACGGCTCTGGAGAATGGTATTTCCAATTTACTGTCAAAATTTCGTATAGATCGGTGAAGATTTGCTCGAGTTATGTTTTCGGCCAGTTGGAAAAAAGTGATTTCGAGAAAAACGTTTTTAAAGTTTTAAATACTATAAAATCATACGGCATACCTGAGGAGCGCTGCCGCAGAATTGAAAGTTTGGGCATTTAGACATTTTTGCCGGCATCAATCCTTTGGTATGTTATTTTTAAGACCCTAAAGTACCTTTTAAGACAAAAAAAAAATTCAGTTTCTTCAAAACTGTAGACCAGCGTCCCCCCTTAAGAAAAAAACTCGCAAAAAAGTCTTTTTTCTTACTTTGAAACCCTAGCGCCCCCCTTCCCCCCCTTTAACTTCTAAAAAGCCAAATATTTTCGTTCTGTAATCGCAATTTTTTATATAGATTTAAAAAAAAAATAAATAAATAGGGTGGCGCAACAGAGCCAGGAGCCCCTGGGCCTAGCGCATTTCTCACAACCATGCCTTGTGAGGGAATGGAGGGGACCTACAATTTTTCGCCGGTTCCGAACGGTTAATTGAGAATGCGCTTTTCATGGCAATGAATTTACTAACGGAGGACTTGCCAATTCCTCGCGAAAGGCGATACCCGTGGAAAAACATTTTTGCATTTTGCCTCTGCTGGGATTCGAACCTCGAACCTCTGGGTTAGCAGGTGGACATGCTAACCATTACGCCACGGGTACCACAGGGTACCACAGATATAGATTTGCATAATCAAAATATATTGGGTAAAAACCCACGTGGAAAAAAAATTTTTTTTTGTTGACCAGTGTAATAAAAAAAAAAAAAATTTTGGCCGTCTTGGCGTTAATGCGCAGTTCTTTCTGTTTTTTTTTTGTACTCTGCATCCAATAATATTTATGATTTCTTATGCTTTAGAACATCTTAGTCGAAATCTTTCATAAAAATTTATATGGCTCTCTATATTATAATTTTCACGCGGACAGTAAACTTTTTTTCGTACGAAAAAATACGCTTTAGAGTTAATGCTGTGCCTTCTACGCAAAGCCATTTAAATTACTATGAAATACAAATTTGTAGAAAAATATACACACAGTCTTTCACCTGTAGAATTCTTTCACAAATTGAAACAAATTTGTGATTCTCTTTCATATGGTGCAACAGAAACTTACAATAAAGTAGGATTTTCAACATTTTTTTGATTGTAATCTACAACTACGAACTTATTTTCGTGCAACAGAAAATGATATTTTTAAACAAATTAATATTTTGTAATTCACAACTACAATTTTGTAACCACAAAATTCTTAGGAAATACAAAATACATTTTTTTTACAAATTTGTGATAAAAACGTTTGTAATTTACAATATTGTAAGGTGGTGCAATAGGCCACTGGTTTTCTTATTTTTCTTGGTGAATAGCAGTACAGTTTTTTTACTCTACCAAGTTTTTAATTTACGGTTTTTCGAATCTCATCTGAACATTTTAAATTTTACAATCGAAATACATTCTTTTTGAAAAGATTTAAGTGGAAAATTTTTCGATAGATGGATCGTATTAGTGCAATTTTCATTTCTTTTCTTCGTGAGGATACGGCTGGTTACTTTCTCATAAAATTTTCTCAAGGAATTAAACGAAGAAATTTTGCGCTATCGCGATATTCCAAATAAAGGAGAAATGACTAGTGGCATGCTTCGAGTGTTGAAAAAGGAATTTGAAGATCTTTGGGATAATGTGCGTACAAATTATAGAAAATATTTGCAAAACGAAGACAAAAGCTCAGATGATGAAACTTTAGCTATAGTTAAAACAAAATACGCTACGTTAGCAACGAATTATTGTACAACTGTGGGTAGTATAATTGATGCGATTGATTTTTTAGCAAAACCTGAAACCAAAGAACCTTTTGCGATTTCACATGCTTCTGAACCAGAAAGAAAAGATTTTGGGATACGGGTTCCACCTTGCGATGCGGAATGCTTCAAAGGGGATAATAAGTCATGGCCTACGTTTCGTGACATGTTCACATCAATTTATACGAACCATCCTCGTTTAAGTAATGTTGAAAAACTATATCACCTACCCTTAAAAACTAAAAAGGAAGCCCACGATATAGTTGATAAATTCCCGCTTACTGCCGATAACTTCAAGTTTGATTGGGAAGCTTTACAGTCCCAGTATGAAAATAAACGTATTCTGATTAATACTCAACTTAAATTGCTTTTTTCGTTACCTGCGATTGCAATCGAAAACGGTGCTTCTTTAAGAAAACTTCATAGAACTGTGAGAGATTGCTTGGACATTCTTTCAAGTTATAATGTCAACATTGATAACTGGGATCCAATTCTAGTTTTTCTGATCTCGCAAAAGCTACCAGAAACTACCCTGTTTCGATACGAAGATAGCTTGCCCGGTAAGGAAAGAAACGAAGTTCCTACATGGAGTTCCATGAACAGTTTTCTCGCTTCCAGATACAAGGTACTAGAATCTGTCGAAGAAGTCACTCAATGTTCTCAAAAAAAGGTCACCCACTAGTCGAACTCCAACACAAAAAAGTAAACACTTTTCTTGTCGAAAATAAGAATTTTTGTTGTAAAATATGCAATAGCAACCACCCCTTGCGCTTATGTAAGAAATTTTTAGAATTGGACGTTGCTTCACGACGTAAGTTAGCACAAACCCAAAGGTACTGCTACAACTGTCTCGCACTAACGCATTCTGTGTATGAGTGTAAGAGTAAGGCATCTTGCGACAAATGTGGTAAAAGACTCCACAGCTTATTGCACTTTACAGTGTCAACACCCCGCTCCAAAGAGACACAATACCCGCCACCCCATACTTCTAGCGCCACACCCCGTGCCGCCCCCATACAGTCCACTGCGAATGCTCAATCACCCGTTAATTCAGAAAACAGCATTGTTGCTAGTTCTCCAAATCTTCAAAGTTTTCTCGTTAGTCAAAAACGAAATATTTTGTTGGCTACTGCTTTAATTAAAATAAATGCTCATAATCAATCATTTCTCTTGAGAGCTTTAATAGACCCTGGTTCAGAAGCTACATATATTCTGCAGTCTGTAGTGAACCGATTGAAGCTGTTCACTCGTCCAACCAATGCATCTGTCTCCGGTATAGGACAAATTCAAAGTGAATGTTCAACCAGAATGTGCCCTTTAACCCTGGAATCTCGCATCAACCCTGATGTACAAATCCCCGTCTCCGCTATTGTTTTGAAAAAACTTACTGGTATTCTGCCGTCGCAAAATGTTGGAGTATCGACAAGAAAAACGTCTTCAAAGCAATTTGTCTCTCAAGGAGGAATATCACAAAGTTCTTAACGAATATGTTTTGTTAAATCAAATGTCGTTGGTTTCTGAAAACAATTTAAATCTCGTTCAACCCCATTTTTATCTGCCGCACCACGCTGTGCTTAAGCCAGATAGTGATTCGACAAAAGTGCGAGTCGTTTTTAATGCAAGTGCTTCCACTAACCTAGGAAAAAGTTTGAACGATTTTTTATACAGTGGCCCTGCCCTACAAAATGATTTGCAAGCAATTTTATTGAAATGGCGATTATATCCCTATGTTTTCAATAGTGATATTGAAAAGATGTATCGCCAGATACACATTCACTCAGATCATCACCGATTTCAACGAATTGTTTATCGAACGTCAGAGTCAGAGTTGGCTGATTTTGAAATAAATCGAGTTACGTTCGGAGTCAATTGTGCTCCATATTTGGCAATACGCACATTGCACCAACTAGCTCACGATGAAGGCAACAAATATCCTTTAGCAAAGGAGGTGTTGGTATCAGATTTTTACGTCGACGACGTGTTTTCTGGAGGTTTTGATTTAGATTCCGTAATCAAACTTCAAAAGGAATTAAAAAGCATTCTGTTGGCTGGCGGTTTTAAGTTAAAAAAATGGACTGCAAACCACACTCGCTTGTTGGAAAACCTTCCTAGAGAGGATGTTTTAGATCAACACTTTCTTATGTTCGAAAAATCTTCACATTCAAAAGCTTTAGGAATTGGGTGGAATGCAAGAGAAGATTGTTTTTATATTCGCTGCCAATTACTATCTCAACCTGAATCTATACTCACAAAACGTGAATTGTTCTCGAACATTGCTAAAATTTATGATCCGTTGGGTTGGCTAGCACCCACAACAATCGTGCTGAAAATTTTGATTCAAAGCATCTGGAAAGACAAAACGGATTGGGATGCGCCCATTCTCAATTGTCATGTCGATAAGTGGAAGGAGTTTTTGAAATCGTTTCCAAGTATAAAGGAAATAAAAATACAAAGGTGGATTCAGTATAAGCCCGAGATAGGTGTTGAACTGCACGGGTTTTGCGATGCATCTAATAGTGCATACGCCACAGTTGTTTACTCAAGAGTATCGGATACCAATGGCAGTGTTTTCACTTATATTCTTAGTTCGAAAACAAAGGTAGCCCCTTTAAAGGCCATTTCTATACCTCGGCTAGAACTTTGTGGAGCTGTTCTGCTAGCGAAGTTAGTAAGCGCTGTACAAAGTAGTCTACGCCTTAAAGACTGTCCAGTTTATCTCTGGACGGACTCAACTATTGTGTTATATTGGGTTGAAGATTGTCCGTCGAAATTCGAAACATTCGTTAGAAATAGGGTCTCCAAAATTCAAACCGAAGCACCTAAAAACAGCGTTTGGAAACATGTTCCCACCGAACATAATCCCGCTGATATAGCTTCTCGAGATATTATGCCTCAAACTCTTATTAACCATGATCAATGGTGGTACGGTCCTAGCTGGCTTCGGTCGCCAAAGGAAACCTGGCCAGCAACGAATCTTCAAAAGGATCCTAATTGGAACCTCCAAGCCCAGAAAATCAAAAGCTTTGATGTCAAAACGAATGATGATATTTTGACAAGATTCTCATGCTATTCCCGTGCTATAAAAGTTATAGCATATTTGTTCAGATTTTTGAATTGAGCCTCTCGAAAAAGAAAAAGATTTTACCCTTATAGATACGCCTCTATACAATTAACCCACCATGAAATTAGTTTTGTAAAAAATCGACTAATAATACAATCGCAAAAAACTTATTTTAGTGATGAATACGAGAATTTATATCGTTCGGAACAATTGAACAAGAAAAGTTCAATTTTGTCGCTTAACCCTTTTTTGGACTCGGATATGGTCATGGGAGTAAATGGTCGTTTGAGTAATTCAAATCTGAGTTACAATGAGAAATTTCCAATTTTACTTCCATATTCGGGACCTCTAGCTACACTTTTGGTTAAATTTGTGCACAAAATTTCGTTACACGGAGGGAATCAACAAATTTTGTATTTAATACGGAGATCTTATTGGATCCCAAAGTTAAAAAACTTAATAAAATTGTATTTAAAAAGTTGTACAATTTGTACTCTGCATAAAAGGAAAGTGTAAACTCAGCTCATGGGAGCGCTACCATACGAAAGAGTCAATTTTTCTTTTTCATTTACGCATGTAGGTTTAGATTTCGCTGGACCTTTTGAATTAAAGGTTCATAAAGGTCGTTTCTATCAAGCCATAAAAGGTTATGCTTGTCTCTTTATTTGTTTTTGCACAAAAGCTGTTTATTTAGAAGCCGTAGGAAGTCTAACTACAGAGTCGTTTTTATCAGCTTTTGCAAGATTTGTTGGTCGTAGAGGAGTACCACAGCAACTCTTTTCTGATAATGGTACCAACTTTGTTGGTGCCAGTAAAATCCTCACAAATGACATACGAAATGCTTTGTCTGCGGCAGTTTCAGAAGCTGAGAAACACTATCTTCCGCAAGATTTGAAATGGAATTTTATTCCTCCAGGTTCACCCCATATGGGTGGTCTTTGGGAGGCCGGAATAAAATCCTTTAAATCTCATTTCAAAAAGGTTGTAGGAAACTCGAAACTCACGTTTGAAGAGTTCTCGACACTTCTGGTAAAAATTGAATCGTGTCTTAACTCACGTCCCATTTCCCCTATTAGCGAAAATCCATCAGATTTTTTACCACTCACCCCGGGTCATTTTTTGAAAGGTGCACCTCTTATTTCACTGCCGGAAAATCAAGTTGGTGAGAGCACCACCCTTAAAAGTTGGTAAAGAGTTCAACAAATGTTATATTCATTTTCGAAACGATGGAAGGAAGAATATCTCGCCGATCTTCAACGGAGAACAAAGTGGAAATTCCCAAATCAGAACATTAAAGTAGGAGATGTCGTCGTTGTAAGAAATGAGAGTTTGCCACCCAATCAGTGGCGGCTAGGAAAAATTGTAGCTATTCACCCAGAAAAAGATGGTAGGGTTCGCGTTGCCACCGTTAAAACGCAAAATGGAAATATTGTGCGCAACATTGTAAAACTCTGCCTTTTGCCTGTCGACCGGGAATTGTTTCAGTTGTATTTCTCACTTCACAAATGTGCAGATTAGAAAGAAAAAAAGTTTTTTTTTTATTGAATTATATATGTACAAACACCAATATACTTTTATTTCTAATTGCATAGCACAAACTTCAAATAAAACAAATCATACTTATATTGATATATTTATGTAATAAATTTATTCAATCCTACTAACATGTCCAAGTGAGTCAGGGCACTCAGTAATCAACCCTCGTCGATGGATTTTACTAACCTTTTTTTTGAGTAGCGAATCGAGGCGCTTCTTAAATAAAATACCTCCACCGACCGATGGACATTATGACTCTTAATAAGAAATGTAACTTTAAAGTTTTTTGACTTTTGCATTCTGCAAAGGGAGGCCGGAATGTTTACGGCAAAAATATATTTCAACTTGACCTAAAATATAGTATACTTTCAGGGGCTTGAGTATTTAGCCGATTAGAGAATAGAGATTAATTTATCATTACTCTTCACACGCATTTTCGCTTATTTGTCAAGCTATGCGTGCTTTACAAAATTTAAGTTAGTCGTTAAGCAGATCCCCCAGAGCTCGGTTGAAACTATTGGTAAAAAATAAAGATCGTTTCAATCTAAGCTTGCGGTATTGCATTTTTTTTTGGTGTTCTTTTTTTTTTCAGCACAGCAGATTCGATTTTTTGGTGGAACATTTTTGCAGACCCCAATCATTTTTTGGTGGAACATTTTTGCAGACCCCAAACAACTAGCATCGGTACGGAGGCGTGGTGTCTTGCAAATAGCAAGCGCGTATCGCATAGTGTCTTAGCCAGGTTCTTGTAGTTGCGGGTGTCGTACCATTTGACTTCCTCGCAACGCAAAGAAGATACATACATGAAAAAAAGCAGAAATCGGCGTGAAAGCGGCGAACGTGGGATTCGAAAAGTAGAGGACGCTGGACTGCTAGGCTGATCGCGCAAACATTAGCGAATGGAGTAACCTCCCTGGAAACGGGTGCACAAGATTGGAAAAAGAACAAGCCCATCGTGCCAATATAGAGATACGCTGTCAGACGACGATTATCATGCAGTAGATGGAAACCTCTCCGTCAGGAAATAAACAGAGTTCTCCGTCAGGAAATATCGTAGAGTTCAGCCCAAACAATATCATCCAAGAGATGCTGAGAGACGAGGAGAATTAAAGGCGACTTAGCATGTACCTGACGCAGATTCTGAATACAAAGAAGAAAAAGAGGTAGTCAAGGAACTAAAACCCGACACCTAGACACGTATCCCTTCTCGAAGAAATGCATCAGTGGTCCCGAGGGGGAGATCGGCGACAAACTTTTAGAGTTTTAGCCGGTATGCCAAGCCAAGCTTAGTACACCTTGGAGAGTCTGGCACATAGGGAAGTGTGGATATTTCCCAACTGAGCGTAAAGCATTTCTTCGAAAGCAAAAAAAAATTTATATAGTTGTGAAGTAAGCCGCTTCCGGTTGCTAGAGGCATGCATCGTATTCATTCCTCTCCATCAGAGGAGGCGTTTGTATGTGATCGCTCTCTATGCGCCGGAAACACCTCAGTCCGCGAACTTTATAGCAGAAGTCGACATACTCTTTCGATGCCTTAATCTGAGCTCGGAAGATAACTATTTTCTCATGGCCAGTGATTGGAATGCCAAACATCGAGATTGGGAAAATCTAATTCCAAGTCCTAGGGGGAGCTATTCAATTTGCTGTAGCTTCACAGTATAGAACAGATCTAATGGTTACTGACAGGCTGTTATTTCCGCGAAGTAAGTGTTATCTGGATCTATTACCCTTAGACTCCAGACTTAGACTGGCTGACGAATTTCTGTGACAGAATAAAAATTGACGACTGTTGAATGACCACTGTGGACTCGCTGCCATCACCCTGCCTCCGAAGGACTTTGAGTACTTGGCGACGTTGTCTTATAACTACTTAAGGACCGTGATTTTCCGGTGCCGTCTCGAGGGAACTTCCTTCGATCGGTATTGCACCGCCATGCAACAGGAATCTGTCGAACGTTGAGATCGACGGGTACCTGTAACATATGGAAGAGGCAACCCATAGTACAATGAACAGGATATTTATTAAAACGATCCAACGAACATGTACAGAAACGCAACAATAGACGCACTTTACAATCAAAAAAGGAGAATCCTGTCAAAGGAGAACGTTTATTGAACGACCCGATTTGGAGATAAGAACTCTGAGGTCACAGATCAAAAATCTCCAACAGTTCATAAAATAAAACTATAAAAAACCTTTATCTCTTTTCTCGAACAACAAAATTCGGGCTGTACAGTCCAAAACTCCGAGAATGTTTCCGGAATATAGTAAAATTTTTATGAAAAAGATCAAAATGACCTCTAGGTTACTAAACACCAAAGGACGACAGAGAACAAGAACTTACTTGCAACAATAGAATTAGATCCGGATGATAACATTTTGGGAGATGACCACTTTATATTGGAAGATGCTGAATAGAAGGTAGAGCCAGTAGGTGCTGTTTTTGAGCAAGTACACAAGGTGAATGAGTGCCTGAATTTCGCCATTGAGAACATAGTCTTTGTCGGACACTTCTATCTTAGAGATGAGATCTCGCATTGGCAATCTGAGAATCCTGGTTTCACTAATTTCGAAGACGACCGACTTGCAAATGCAATTATCGCCGATCGAAACGGGGATAACACCCTGTTCGTTTCTAAGATGGACCTTGAGGACATCTTTCACAAAATAAAGAAAAAGAAATCTGCTTTAGTCGACGCCACACCCAACGTTGTGCTGCGAAACCTCGTTTCGGAAGCGGTGGACCTATACACCACGTTGTACAACAATCTGCTGAATAACGCATATTATCCAGTGCGTTGGAAGACGGTAGTGGTCCATCGTCTCCTGAAAAGGGAAGGATGGTTCCAATCATGCAAATCTTTGGGCACTTCATCTTCTTTAGAGTTTCAGCAAGGTATTCGAGAGATTTCTCAATAGTTCGACAAGAGCTGAGCACAAACATTTTAATCCAGAAAATCAGTTCAGTCTTAAGGCGGATCATGGTACCATACATGCGGCGTCTAAACTAGTACCGGATATTCAATGGAACAAAGCTTAAAAGCAGTTTACGGGTGCATGTCTGGTTGACTTGAAGAAGGCATTCGATAGTGTTTGGTTAGATGGCCTTTTCTATATGTTGATCAGGTATGGCATGAGTAAACCACTGCTAAATATTCTTAATGACATGCTTTATCGTAGAACGTTTTATGCCAAAAGTTGCAATGTAACTTCTACCTGATCTTTCAGATACATAACGGTCTGCAACGACTCTTTCACTGGCGATCTAATTGGTTCTCTTCACCATGCTATGTCGTATGCCGATGATCTATTTCGTACAGAACTGGTCAAAAGATCGATGTTATCAGAGCTCTTTTGTAGCGGGGCTTCGATTAGATTCAGCAATATTGCGACTACTGGAAGTTGAAAACTAACAAAAAATTGTGTTTCGAACCCCGTTGGCTTAGGCCTTATAGGATACAAGAAGGAGCTGGTGCTCATTGATCTACGTGGCCACCCACTGCCAAGCCAAAGTAGTAGTCAAGTACCAGGGCCTCTGGTTAGATCATTATCTTTATTTTAACAAACATATAGATGCGGCTCTAGTCAAGGCTGGAGGAGCCTTTGCTCTGACACTCGTTCAGCGGCGTAAGAATAAAAAATCTGATTGACGGATCTAAAGATAAAATTGAACAACTTCCAAGATCTGGAATTTATTCTTTCGTATGTAATGATTGAGAAAAAAGTAAATAGGATAAACAAGAAGGCCTATTCTAAAAAATTTAAAGAACATTTTGCACCTCTTAAATATGATAAAAAAGAAAAGTCCAATGTTGCAGAACATATGCCAGAAATTAGTCATAGTTTTAGTTTGCAAAATTTATTTTGATAAGAAATGTAAATAGCAGTTATGAATTAGCTAATTTTGAATCATTTTACTGTGCCATGAAATAAGGTCGAAGGCAATAAGGCCGAATCGGCCTTGTTATCTTTTTTTTTGGGAAATAAGCCCGAAAACAACAACAAAAAGTAAAAAGTAATAATGTCGGAATGAAAAAAAAAATATTTGACAAAAATAAGAATGCCAAGATTTAAGTCGAAATCGTCGAGTAATAAGATCTAATTGAATTTCTGTTGGAGAAAGAAGAAAGAAATTATTGGCAAAGACATGCGTTCGTATTTATACAATTCTATGTGTTATAAATTGTCCTTACCGCTGCAATTGTTTTATTACTATTTTTAACTATCAAATAGGAATATCCTGCCATATGAAAATGAACTGAACTCTTTGAACTGAAGCTCTTTGGAAGGATTCAATAGCATTTTGTCCTCGAAAAAAATTCGACCTTATTGCGTTCTATTTCACGGCACCTCATTTTATATATTTAAAAACAAAAAAAATCTAACAAATAGTGATGGTGAACCAATCAAAGATTCAATATTCAAAAAAAATTTTAATAGATTCAACTCAACTCAATTGTATTTTTTTTTTTAGATTGATTTTTCTTTTTGATTGATTTTTTGACAAATAATTTAATTTAATTTATAAATCTCACTGACGATGGAAGCATTGCTTCCGAGGAAATATTAAAAGGTTTTAACTGTTAAAAATTTTTACTAATCTTTTCATTTTTAAGATAAAAACATGTGGATTATCTCTACTACAAAAATCCAAAAAAATCAATAAAAAAATCTGGAAACAAAAGAAACTATTGCGGCTGCTCTAGTTTTGAGTAGTTTTAAATTGTGCGTATCAATGAGTAACAAGAAACATGATCAAGAAAACTAAGCTTTTAAAATTTTCTTACTTTTAATTCCTGTTATAGTTTTTAAACTATTAAATGCCGAAAGAATGCACCTTAGCACTTCATACAAAAGCAAATCAATTATTGAGCACTCTAAAGATTGCAATTGGCCTTCAAAAGTGATAATTAAGGTGGCACTCAATAGCATTGTATATGCAAGAACTCGAAAAATAAATAGGCATCATGTCCATTTGCATTACAATTTGTGTTGCAAATATCGGATTTTTCATTCACTTATGACATCATAATTATTGCGGAGAAATTAGATGAGTATATCGTTTTTTTTGTGTGCTAATTATATGCTGCAAAAACAAAACTATACTTTTCATCTTTCGATTATCAGAGGCTCAATTATTCTTACTGACTTTATTCTTTACCTACTATTAATTTTTTCACTTTACATAATTTGGACTTACTCTTGTTTTTATTTTCAGATTTTTCTGGTAACCGATTTACTCTTTGCCTATGTGAAACGTGAATTCTGTTTAAAATATGGGCAAACAGGTTTTATTAATGGAAAAACAGCTAAGATTATTCTTGAGTAGTTTGAAACGCAATCAAATGTGAACAACGATAGCTAAAAAGGTCCTGCCCGGGTTACATTTTGTGATTTTTGGAATATTGACGTTTTTATAATAATAATTAGAGTTCCTCAATTTCCGATCAATTGTGATTCGGTTCAACATACGAAAATATTCAAAATACAGACTAAATATAAAATGTGAAATTTAAAATGTTGCTTCTATTAAAGAAGAAAATTCATATAGATATAGAAAATTTATATATATTGTTTATTGTAGCAAAATTATACATTTTTTTTTTTTTTTCTTAACAGATATTGCACAATTTACAGTGATTGGTATAAAAGCTACCTTACAACTGACAAGATATAATAAGTCTTATAATCTACAAAATGTATCAACAAATATTGAAGGAAAGCTACAATTTAAAACCTTCATTAAAAAAAAAAAAAAAAAAAAAAAAAAAAAAAAAAAAAAAACGGTGAATAATAACACGAATATGGTGATATATGAAAATTAATAAGGAACACGGACTATGCAAGCCTGAGAGAGAAGAGGTGGTGCCAAACAATGCCAGATTCAAAATTTCTTTTACATTATGGCGCAACAAATAATAAATAATAAAAAACTAAGTAACAAAAAGTTTAATAATTACAATTTGAATAAATATTAACAAATAAATAAATAAATAAGTAAATAAATAAATAAAAGTAAAAAAATAAATCAGTCTTTTTCAACGAATAAATAAATAAATAATCTTTAAATAAATAAATAAATAAATAGATATACAAGTAGATAGATAAAAAAAAAAGTTAAATAAATAAATAAACAAATAAATAAATTAACAATTAAATGAATAAACAAATAAATAAATTAACAATTGAATAAATAAACAAATAAATAAATTGACAGAAAAAATAAATAAATAAACAACTATAAATAAATTAACAGATTAATAAATAAACAAATAAATAAATAAACTAAATAAATATATTGTGTATTTGCTTTAAGAAGACAATCTTGAAATTAAGGCATTGTCAGATGAATGGCAGGAGATGTTATATTTTTCCATTAGTTTAAGAATTCTATCCGAAACATATTCAATGTTCACAATTGAGTGTAGTTCAACGGTAGAATAATGCCATGGGAGATTAAGAATCATTTTCAAGAGTTTGTTTTGCGAAATTTGTAGCCTACGTATATGACTTATTGCGCAATTACCCCACGCCGGAGACCCATAAAACATGATCGCCTGAAAGATGGCTTTGTAAATTATAATCTTGTTATCCTTACTTAGTTTGGATCTTCGATTTATAAATGGATACAAAATTTTAATGGTGGAGTTAACTTTTTTAATGATTCCTTGTATGTGTATACCAAACGTAAGTTTACTATCCAGATTAATTCCAAGGTATTTAACGCTGTTTTTCCACTCAGCCCTGATGCCATCAATTTGCAGATTGTTGCTTGGTAAGAAGCAGACTTTTCTTTTGCGAGTAAAAAAGATAGCCTGGGTCTTACCAGCATTAATTTTAATTTTCCACTTACTGAAATAATTTTGAAGTACGTTAAGAGCTGATTGCAGATTGGTTTCGATATTAAAACCGATCGAATCAGAAGAAAAGATACTGGTATCATCAGCAAAAATAGCTTTTTCACAGTTGAATAACTGAGGGAAGTCTGAAGTGTATAGAACATAGAGTATTGGGCCTAGGACAGATCCTTGGGGAACTCCTGCAGAACAGACACAAGTTTCAGACAAAAAATTGTTAACAGACACCATATATTTTCTAGACAACAAAAACGATTGGACGATCTTAATAATGTACATTGGGAAATTAAGGGTAAGGAGCTTATGTAAAAGACCATGGTGCCAAACCGAATCAAATGCCTTTTCAATGTCGAGTATGACCATACCGGTGCTTTGTCCGAGTGCAAAATGTCTTTTAACATGATCTGTAATTCGATGTACTTGATGCACAGTACTATGGAATTCCCTGAAACCAAATTGTTCTGGAGGAATGATGTTTCGAGAGTTGGTAAAGGTAACCAGTTTAATTTTTATTATTTTTTCGAAGCATTTACTAAGCGAGCTTAATAAACTTATAGGTCTATAGCTATCTGGTGAATTTGCGTTCTTTCCTGGTTTGAGTATGGGAATTATTTTTGCAGTTTTCCATTCTGTTGGAAAGTAACCAATTTTTATGCAACAGTTAAACATATTTTGCAGTGCCTCATAACCTATGCTTGGGAGATTTTTCAAATATAAGTTCCGTATATTATCTAAACCTATTGCTTTTCGAGTTTGTAACGTTCGAGTAACCGATTTTACATCTTCAACAGTAATAAGCCCAACATCTCCATTTACAGCACTAGAGTTTATCATATCAATAGACTGTTTTACAAAGGACTCCACACTTGTGTTACCATTATTATTAGTAAAAACTGAAAAATTTCTTGAAAATGAATGCGCTAGAGCGTTCGCTTTCTCGTTGTTAGATAACATAATGTCGCTTCCTATTTTAAGTGCAGGGATTTGAAAATTTCGTTTTTTTATGACTTTTACTATATTCCAGAAGGGTTTACTGGATTTTTGAAGTCCTTGTAGCTTTTGGTTCCAGGCCCGATTTTTAAACGACGAAACTGAATCTTTTATAACGGCGTTCAAAATTTTCATTTCGTTGTAGAACATATTGAGTCTTGTACGCATCCACTTCGACCTATAACTATTTCTGACTTTAATAAGTTCGATTAGATAGGGAGGTAACGGATTTTTACTCGTCATACTCTTTCTTTTCTTCGGAACCGAGTTTTCTACGCTTTCAATTATTGCGGAAGTAAAAGAGGAAACATTTCTGTCAATATCTGCTTCATTAACTTCATTAATTGAAAGGCTAGGTACATTATTTAATTTACTTTTTAGTGTTCTTTTAAATACATTCCAATCAGCATTCTTGAAGTCAAGAATTTCATTTCTTTCGTGCAGCGGTGATGAAAATACACTTATTGCCACAGGTAGGTGATCTGAACTAAGTTCATTAATCACCATCGGCTGATTAAACAGCCCTGGCATATTGGTTAAAAATATATCCAGAGTTGAAGGGTTAGATCTGTTATTTGCTGGATAATAGGTTGGTTCAGGAGGATATAAAATGTCGAAAGGATGGCTTAAATTCAGATTGGCAAGAATATTTCCCCATGTGTTCGCTCGAATACATCCCCAATTCCTATGTGTACAATTGAAATCACCGCCAATAAGAAAAATATCATTGCTATTTATCAATTTTCGCAAATCATTGTTGAAGTTAAATTTCTTCTGTGGAGACGCGGCTCGACCCGGAAAATAAGCAGAATATATTTTAATTGCTGAACCATTCCTAAAAGGAATCTCAACTCCAAGATTTTCAATTACGTTAGTATTAACAATTGGAATTACTTTGTGCTGTATAGTCCTTTTAACTACCACGGCAACACCACCTCCCCTACTCTCTTCTCTGTTTAGTCTATAGCATATATACTCTACATTTGATAATCTATCATCAAATTTAAGCCATGTTTCAGATACTAAGCCTACATCTACTTTGTGCTTGCTTAAAAAAGCAAAGAATTCAATAGATTTACATCGAATGCTTCTAGCATTCCAACAAATTATTTTAAGGGTTGTACTATTCATTATTTGGACTTATATAAATACTTAATAGCTAATTGTGCAATACAATGAAATTGTTCACTCTTACTTTTACAATTGCCGAGGAGTGTTATCATTTCAGCAGTGAGAGCGTTTACTTCTTCCAAAGAAAAGAGATCTGCGCTGCTCCCCAATGGTTCAGTGTTGATGGTCTTATTGATGTTGGAGCTGTTGATAGTGTTGTTGTTGCGGCTGTTACTTGTCCACACATTGGGTTTGTGCGAATTCGCACTCACAGCCGGAGTTGGCAAAACATTTGACGGATTCTTACGATGACGTTGCAGTGGGGGGAAATCACACATGTTTGGTGCATTTGTGCTTGCACAGTGGTAAGCATGAGGTGATGTAGAATTTGCCGTTGCTACCGGTTGCCTTTTGTTTTTTAATGATATCTTTTCTCTTAATTCGTAAAAGAATTTTTTACTCGGGCAAGCTGGGTCAGTGGAGGTGTGCGTCTCATTGCAGTTGGCGCATTTAATAGTCTTTGAATCGCACTTGCTGGTCTCGTGAGGTTCAGAGCAGATTGCACAGTGGGTCTTAATGTGACAATTTTTTTCTCCATGCCCGAACATTTGGCAGTTAAAACATTGTGTCACTTTTCGTACTTGTCGCCGTGCAAAATCCCATTTTACTTGGGTTTTAAATATAGATCTAAAGTTTTTCTTAAGATCCGCAAGTTTCACAGACCCACATTCAAGAAAAACTATATAAAATATATCAGTGTATTGTTGATATTGTTTTTTAATCATCTTAACGTTCTGGCACTTGAGACCAAGAACAAGAAGTTCATTTTTAAGTGTGTCAGTGGGTAGCTCATCAAGGCCATAAATTATTACCTTAAATGATCTGGCTGACGGAAGGTCATGCGTGAAAAATTGCCAATTCTTTTCTTTTAGAGATGAACATATTTTTGCGTGGTCTTCACTAGATTCACTGTTTATTTTTATGCCAATTGACATTTTTTTAATATTATAGTCACAAATTTTAATTGATTTGAGAAATGAGTGAACATTCTCAGCTGTTTTTTGCAGAACACAGATGGATGGTATTTTTATTTTAGGTGTTGTTTCAGGAATTATCTCATCACAATCAATGTCACTGCCGGGGTCTTGTAGTGTTTGTAAAGGAGTATAGTATCCGAATCTAGAGTTATTTTTGTCCAGAGAACTCATTTTACGGTTTTTTGTACTGAAAGACATAAAGTCTTCCACAATTGAAGGGGATCGAATTCTTTTTTGAATCTTGTTTTTTGATAGTACCGCACAGAAGAGAAACGTCTGATCAGATCAGAGAGCCGATTAGTACTGATAGAAAATTTATGTAGATTGTTGATTCAATCAAAAAAAAAAAAAAAAAAAAACAGTATTATGTAGCGTGAATGTGAGAGTAGGTATATTTTCATATCAACAGTCTTTTATTACAGCTTTAGAATCGTTGAAAAGAGCCAGAAGACGTCTTCATTATGAGGAACGTTAGTTACGAATTATCATCATATTTTCGCCGAGAGTCTGCAATCAGATTCGAAGAATTTGTAACTCAGCTAATAAAGTACTGTTCAGCTGTGTCATAATGCTCTACACAGGATTCAAAGAGGGTAGTATCTAGTTGGCTGGTTGGTTTAAAAGTGTCCCCTGGAAACAATACTACATAAGTCTCCTGTATTCATTTCTGATTAGAGTAGTAGTAGAACTTTATTGAGATTTCTTTAATACATTTTTCTCTTTCTTATAGCTAGAACTTATTTATTATGAACTAGAACAATTTATGGGATAATGTTGCCGACTTAGAATTGGCCAGGCTACACGTATTATATTGAATTTTGTTTTAACACAACAAAAGAAAGTAAAAACTCTTAGCATTGAGCCACTTATACATAAGGTCTGACGAGAATGGCTGTAAGGCCGATGCCGGATGGACGAGAAAAACCCGCCATCTTGATGGTCTCTTGACTTTTGGCTGTGAAGGTGAAAAAACAGAAGAAAGCATCTAAAGAATTATTGCGAATATTTTGAGATACGAAAACTCGTTTTTGTTGGCGATATTTTGAGGAACCGACTTGCGGCAACATTCCAGTTGGGAATTGAATTGTGGAAATTGAGGATTGCAGAGAGGGTATTTTCTCAAGGTGTTCAGGAGAGACTTGTACAGACGAGAATAGCTAAGTATTTTCTTTCTTTTATTTCTTATTTTTCGTTTCGAGAAATCCTTCATTTTCAAGGGTTTTTCGAACATATTTAGAGTTGCCTTATTTGGGCAAAAACTAAGATCCGCTAGCCCTTCGTTGTCCTACCGTTTTCGTTCCCGAGATTGCGGGACTCGCGACCGTTTTTCCTTTACTAAACTTTTACTTCGGAAACTTTCCTTTCGTGATCTATCTTCTATCTATCTTGTGTTCAAACGACATACCAGTCTGTTTGTAATCTTGTCTAACTTTCTTAAATTTTCTTTATTTCGAGAATTGGCCTTCTGCCAACCTAGAAAGATATTCTGTACCTTTTCTTTAATATTGAAAAGATTCTGGGTCTTAATCCAGGTTTCGGCCACGGTTTCCCAGACACCCTATAAATACAATAAATTCCATAATTTTCCTTTTGAAATTTCGTACTGTTTTATTTCCTTCCATTTCAGCTTTGGTTAAGACAAACCACCATCTTAAAACGTTTCCTGGCGCCCATATTAAAAGTGAGTTAGCACGCCCAGGTACTCTCATTCTATTGGGGTTTTTCGTTTTTAGTTCCGAACAGATAAGTGAAACTTTAAAAATACAAGAGTGTTTCTTTTTCAATTCAGCAACATCTGAACGCTCAAAATGCTTTTCTTTTTGCTTCAGAACACTACGCGAGCGCGCTCTACGTGCTCGAAATAAAATGACGGGACATCTAGAGCAAGAGTCTGAGCACAGCTAACTTCACATAGCTTAGTTCAGAACACGCTCACGCTGTTCGTTCTCAGTTCAGTTCACTGTTGGGAACTAAAAAAGAAAAACCCCTATTGTGATCTTATTTTATACGCGATATCATTTTATAATTATTTGATACTCCCTTTTAATCGAATCGGATTAAAAACGGAATATCAAATCGAACCCACCCATCAGACTGAGCTACGGGAGACAGCACTGAAGTGTTGTTGTTGCCGATACGTGAACCTGTGTCATTTTGACAATTCGTTTTATAAGACAATTTGCGCGCGTCGGGATTGTTGACATCCTAATTTAATTTTTCGTGGACAAATATATTTTTTTGTAACGTTTACGTTTTTTGATTTTGCTCGTGGTATTGGGAATTGATATCCAATGTCTTAATTAATAGAATAAAGTAATCGGTTCGCGTAAATAATTCGGTAACAACTGGCGCCCAACGTGGGACTTACTCGTGCTATTTTTTTTCATATTGTGTACATATACCCTTCCCTTGTGTGCTGTATTTAGGGAAGTTTATTCTGAAGTGCTATATTGTTGGAAATATTTACTTTGTGTTTATTATTCTTAGAGTGCGTTAGAATTTACGAATTTCTTCGTCAGTAGAAGACATGAGAACATAGAATACAGGATTGGAATCTGTTTAGGAAAACACATGGCTGTGGAATAGGCAGCGGATAGTTTGACCTTTGACATAAGGAGTTTGCATTAGCAGTGATCAGGAATAAATTGTGAATTTTTTTCTCCTTGTTCTTATTTTTGGTGATTTAATTTCAAGTTATAAATTGGATAGACATACATTATACATGTAGAACGAAATCAAACCAACGATGAAATAAAAACCCACGACACATTAATTGAATGCAATACTTATTATTTAAATTAACAATGACAATTACATAAGTTAGACTTTTGATACACACATAATTATTGGGTAAGTATGACTATCTTCAGACATTCGTCGCCGTACCGCCGTCTTTCACGTTCCATGTTTCAATATCGAATGCCATCCCCTGAGTTCTCCCTACAGCAGGTTCCATGCCGACCACCCGCTTAGGAGCCGATACCACGCCAACGCTCTGTTGGCCCAGCTCAGCACATACGCTCCTTCAATTACTCCAATTGCGATCAGCACCACTTTGGTGATTCTCCCCATCGTATCGTTTGTTGTTTTCCCAGAGATATGACTGGCTATTTAAAGGTATTTAAATAGGTCATGTTCGTTTCGTACGTTGCCCTACGCTGACCATGGAAATGGCTCATGGTTGGTCGATCGTCGTTACATTGTTGTGGTTGGTGTAGGGTAGTTGTTGCCGATATTCCATCTTATAGAATGGGGGGAATGTGCTGATGTCTATTTTGCGGTGATTATCATGTTTGATGGCGACGGTCTGAAAGTAGTATCTGTTAGTTTGATTTATTCTATTTTCTCAATTTATTAAATACTTAGCGTATTGATTATGTTTCATGGTTCCCACATTCGGCCATCCTTAGAGAAATCGACTGCCCTCAGTTGATGTCGTCTTCGTCTTCAGGGTCACCTTCGATTTCCTCCCCGTCAGTTAGCCATGGTTTCATGTAGTCGGCCGATGTGCTGGTGATGTTAGGCCCCTCATGTTGGCCCACCTTCTTTACTTCATACCTCTCGTTTCTTTTTGCTTTCGTTACCTCGTACGGTCCTAGGAAACTGGCATGTAACTTCAGCCCAGTTCCAAACTGCATCCTTTTTATAGCCACTAGGTCGTTAACCTTGTACTCGTGTGCAGCTTTCCGTTTATGTTATACGTCCTTTGGTTTTCCGCTTGAATTTTACTTATTTCCTCCTTTGCCTTCTTTCTCATTTCATCTCGGTTTGCTTCGAAGTCATCCAAGATTACCTCGTCTACCAGTTTCCTCATCTCCAAATCTTCCGCTCGACGCATTGTTGCCCCGAACATCAGTTGGAAAGGGCTCCTCTTTGTGGCTCGCGACACCGTTGAGTTTATGGCTTGCTGGACCCGTCCTACGTGTTGGTACCACTTTGTTGGGTCTGTTACTGCTATTTTTGATAGTATTTCAATTACTATCTTGTTGATTCTCTCGACCTGCCCGTTGCCCCTCGGTACTCCGGTCGTTATCAATATGTGATGAATCCCTCTTTCATCACAATATTCCTTGAACGCGTTTGCGTAGACGCGGCGCCTTTATCTGAAATCAGGCGGGTTGGGTTCCCGAAAACTTCGCTTTGCTGGTCTAAACGTTTTATAGCCTCCTCGCACTTTGTTGTTCTGACTGGGTAAATCCACGTGAACTTTGTGAATGCATCGACCACCACGAATAAGTAGTTATAAAACTTGTTTGTTGATGGAAGCGGCCCTACATGGTCGATATGTAGGGCCTTTCCACTCATCTTTGCCGCCAGTATACACGCTACGCAGTTTGCTATCACGTTTTCTATGCATCCTATAAGTTTTGGTATATGATAATCCTGTTTTTTGATGGCCTCTACTTTTCTTGCGCTCATGTGTCCCTGCACATGCACGTTACGGACGATTTCCTTTTGTAACGCCTTTGGAACGACTAGTAAGTGGGCCCCCCTTCGAACTTGTAGAGCAGCCCGCTCCTTAGTTCGTAGTCTTTGTATGTATGTACCGCTGTAAGTATGTCGAGGATTAATTGGCAGAATTCGTCTCTGCCTTGTGCGGTTTTTATCTGGTGCACGAGACCGTCCTCTATCCTCATGGTTACGGGATATCTGCTGAGCGCATCCACGTGTCTCATTGACACGCCCGCTCTGTGGATGACTTTCATCGAGTATTCTTGTAGCATTATTGCCCATCTCGCTACTCGTGGGCATAGATCCCTCTTTTTCATCGTAGCTTCGAATGCCTTGCAGTCTGTTATGATTGTAAATTCCATATTTACACCCTCAACTTTGCTAGGCATTTCATGATCGCCAGTACCTCCAGCTCGTAGCTTGTATACTTCTTCTCCGGCTGGCTGGTTTTGAAGCTCAGGAAGAATATGGGTGGAACTGTTCATCATCGTGCTTCTGCAGCAGCACACCCCCGTATCTGTCCATGCTGGCGTCCGTATGTAGCTCTGTGGTCAAACCTTGTATTAAATAGTTTCAAAACCGGCTCACTGCAAAGACAAGATTTAAGTTCATTAAATGCCATTATTTCTTTTTCACCCATTTTAAATTTGTTCTCTTTTCTTAAGAGATCTGATAGAGGTTTAGCTATCTTTAGCTATCTACACTTTTCCCATTTTATTTTCAGTCCGTATTCTTCTGCTACTCCTAGCACTACTCTTAGCTTCTCCAATGCTTCGTCCTCACTCTTCGCGTAGACGATTATGTCGTCCACATATATCAGTAAGTATTTTTGCAGCACCAAGTTCCGAAAGTTTTGATTTACAAACCTCTTGAATGCCGCCGGTGAATTGCACAACCCGAATGGAACCTTTATAAATTCGTACTGCCCATCTGGCGTTACGAATGCTGTGAATCTTCTGCTGCTCTTTTCCACGTCTACATGGAAAAATCCGTCCTTCAAATCTAACGTACTGAAGACGTTTGCATCATGTAGAGGTTCGAACACTTTTTCCATTACCGTCATTGGGAATCTGTCTTTAATCGTTTTCTTATTCAGTTCTCTGTAACCGATACATAGTCTGTATCTCCCGTCTTTCTTCTTCACCAGAACTATTGGGCTGGCATATTCTGATCTACTCGGTACCACGACTCCCTCATCTAGCCACTCTTTTACCTGTTTATTCACCGCGTCTCTTTCTGGAGCCGCCAGTCTTCGTGCCTTACGGAAAACTGGGATATCATCTGTCAACACTATACTCATCTCGATGCACGACTTTGCTCGACTATTTGGCTTATAAGCATCTACTATGCCATTCACCACTTCTCGGTAATCTTAGTTTCCCACCTTCCACTTCGCCTCACTATCTCTTTCCGGGCACCATTCGATCTGAAAGATATCGTTTTCCTCTAAATTGTATGTTTCCCTTGCACTCTTTTCTTCATCTATATTCTTGACGACTTTGATTTTCCCACCACTGATAACTAATTCAACATTTCTTAGAAAATCTCTTCCTAGCAGAATCTCGTCTGGAATCCATCGATCTGGTACAACCTGGAAACGACTCACATATTTTTCTGTTCCTACTTGGACTTCCAAGACACATGAGCCCAGAGTTTTTCCAGTCCTGTCCCCAAACCCTTTCAGCATCATTCCCGGTAGCTGGGGTTCTGCTTCTCCTATCTTCTCTTGGAAAGACTTGTGTATTATTGAAACGTCGCTTCCGTTGTCCACGAAAGCGTAATATGTCTTACCCTTCACATTTATTGGAATGTGACATTCGTCTGATTCTATACGATTTACATGGCTGATCCCTCTTGACGTCGAAAGTTTTTCATTCTTCGCTGAAACAGCGCGTTCCCTTTCCCTTATCTGGACAACTATCAGCTATATGCGACTTCGATCCGCAGTTGTGACACCGTTTTCCTTGTCCTGTTTGGCCTGTTTATCCCCCTTTCGCTGCAGGCGTTGGTAATCTACCTCCACCGCTGACGCTCTTGTTGAACCCTTGCTGCGTTGGCATAAATCTTTTCATTTGCTGGTAAGACTCTATCTTCTTTTTAAGGACTTCTAAGGTGGTAGCTTCGTAAAGGATCATCTTGTTGTGTATGGAATCTGGGACTCCGTTGCGAATATACTCTACCAGTGACTCTACATCGATGTTCCCTTCATTTGCCAGATGCTGCATGGAATACAGATACTCCAGGAGACTCTCTGTAGCCTTCATTTTCCGCGCTTCCAACGCTCTATGGACGTCGATGGTGGTTTTCGATTTTTGAAACTCTGTCACCAGTACCTCCTTCAGTGCTGCGAAACTTGATAGCCCCGTCCTGGCCTCAACTGCCAGTCTGGCTGCCCCTCTCAACAGTCGCTTTGTATACAGAAATTTTTGGATATCGTTCCACTTACATACGGTAGCAATGTCCTCAAAGTCTTTCAGCCATACCTTTAAGTTTTTCCCCGCTTTTTTTTAAATTTTTTTTTTTATATTTTTTTTTTTTTTTTTATTATTTACGCGCACTTCAAGTGGTTGTTACTACCCTTATGATGTTAAGAACACAGTGCGGGTGTTAGGAAATAAGGAAAGGATAAGAAAGGAGATACCGATGCACATCACTCTTGAATTTCTGTACATTATCAACCCTATTATGGTAACAGATCGGAATGAAATTCTTTTTGATTTGTACGAAACGTAAGATATTTGTATTATGGTAACGTTTCCGATTGCTTGATCGGACATATCTCCGAAAAGAACGAAACAATGCGATGAAAATGTCAAACTCACCGCAACGCGTTTAGAATTCATGCGATGCATGGCGATTAAATGTGAAAATGGTGGGAACGCATTCGGAATTCATGCGATGCATGCCGATTTCTTGGTTTTCTGTTCTATCCGATGTCTCCGACAGCAAAGTAGTCCGGGAAGGGTTGTTTTATATCAACTACATGCGTCAGTGTTTCCTTTACGAAACGGATACCATAAACAAAACAAATGTTACGATCGGAACTTCTCTACGATCGTATGTTTCTCCGATCTGTTACCATAATAGGGCTGTATATTGCGTGGGGAAAATTGAGTTGGGTAAAGCATTCCACATCAGGGTTGTGCGGCTAAAATACGAATCTCTATACTTAACTGTACGCCTGAAGTTGGGCTGAAGGGAGAACTGATTAGCATTCCTTGCGAGGCGAGTATTGCGGCTAAATTGTTTCAGGGGAGGAATGCAACTGGCTATTTCACTAGAGCACTGTATGTTAAAAAAGCGATAAAGAGAGTGAGACAAGTAACATTACGACGGTGTTCAAGAGAATCAATCGATTCTGCTATTGAGCTATCAATCTCAACGCTCTGTTTTGTATCCTATCAAGAAGGCGCAAAGATGTTTGAGAAGCACCTGACCAGATATGAGAATTATACTCTAGTTTTGGGCGGATGTATGCCTTATAGATTGTAGCCAGATCAGAGGGGGTGAAAATTTTTTTGCATCGCTTTAGGAAACCTAAGCACTTTGCAGCATTTTTGGCGACTTCGAATATGTGGTCATTCCAACGAAGGTCGTCGTTTACACACATACCAAGTACTGACAGCTTTTCGGTTTCTTCGATGCAGGTACCATTCATGGATAATGGTAATGAGGGGATGTTAAGCTTTAACGACTGAGTTTTCGAAGCATTGAATTCTACTCGGTTTTTAAGACCCAATGTAACAATGCTGTCAAGGTCAGAATTCAATGAGCTTTTCATACGCAACCGTTCCAGTTCCACATCCGAAGAGCAGGGACGTGAATTTGGAAACGAATATGAAAAGCTGAGGGTTGAGTCGTCAGCAAAACAATTGAGAGGATTAGAAGTTTCAGACAGGAGATCATTTATGAAAATGAGGAAGAGAGTCGGAGACAAAACGGAGCCCTGGGGCACACCAGCATTTATAAAGTGGGTATCAGACTTAAAACCATCCAACACAACTTTTATTGAACGGTCGGAAAGGTAATTTCTAATCCAACGAAGAAGAGACTCATCGATACCAAAAGCACGCATTTTCGATAAAAGAGCCTGATGCCAAACTCTTTCAAATGCTTTAGAAATATCAAGCGCAATAATCTTACTTTCTCCAAAACAATGTAAAGATAGGTTCCACTTTTCGGTGAGATATGCCATCAAATCACCAGTGGACCTTTTGCTACAAAACCGTACTGTCGGTCATTAAGAAGCTTTCGTTCTTCAAGATATTTCATGAGTTGACGGTTTATCAACGTTTCCATGACCTTGGAAAGAAGGGACGTAAGTGCAATTGGACGGTAATTGGAAGGGGAGGAAGATTCGCCTTTTTTCAATGATTTTTTATTTATTTATTTATTTATTTTATTATATTAGCCGTTCGGAACCGGCGAAAAATTGTAGGTCCCCTCCATTCCCTCACAAGGTATGGTTGTGAGAAATGCGCTAGGCCCAGGGGCTCCTCGCTCTGTTGCGCCACCCTATTTATTTATTTATTTTTTTATTTATTTATTTATTTCACCTACGAGCAATCAGCTCAACAGATTACATATGACAACAAAATAAAAGAAAAGTTTTAAAATTAATCTTAAATTAAATAATAGCAAGGTTTCAATTTCTTAAAAGTAAGTAATACAATTCATTTCGGAATTTATCTCTGGAGAAAGACAGATCAATATGACCACAAATCTCATTGAACTCTCTAATTGATCTTGAAATTGGTTCACTCATGCCATAGTTAGTTTTGTGCATTGATTGAAAAAGAAGATTTCTATCCCTCAACGGTCTCTCCGGAGCATAAATACAAATTAAGGACAACAAGGGAGGACACTTTATATGATAACATAAAATATCTCGCACGAAAACTATGTCATGACTAGTTCTACGTGATTTGAGGGACTGCAAACCTAGAAAATTTTGCCTAGCTATGGAATTTGGAAGAAAACTCCATCGCATTTTGTAAAATGCATACTTCGTAAATCTGTTCTGAACTTTCTGAATTCGATCTGAAAGATATTGTTGGTGAGGGTTCCAGATGATGTCTGCATACTCTAGGTTGGGTCTTACTAGTGAGGTAAAAAAGAGACATAAGGGTGTAGGGGTTAGTGAAGTCTTTTGAGTTTCTTTTTATAAATCCCAACATCGAGTTTGCTTTTGATATAATAGCTTCTAAATGTGGTGTAAAAGAGAATTTGGAGTCAAAAATTACGCCTAAATCTTTAAATTTTTCAGTTCTCTGAAGAGGGTTGCAATTAAGATAATATGAAAACTCTTGCATATGATGCTTTCTTGAGAGAGAAATCACAAAACATTTCTTGGTGTTGAGATTCAAACGATTTAACATACACCATCGACATAGATTATCAAGATCCAATTGGAGTTTTTGACAATCACTTATAGAGGTTACTTTCAGAAAAAGTTTCAGATCATCTGCATATATGAGGCATTTGCTGAAGTTAACACAGTTAACAATATCATCAATGAATATTATAAACAGTAGAGGACCTAGATGACTACCCTGTGGAACACCAGAGGTACAATTTATCTGCCTTGAGGTAAATTCGTCAATTTTGACTTTTTGAACTCTTCTTATGAGGAAGGAACAGATCCATTTAAGGAGGCTTGAGTGGACCAAATGACTCCAATTTTTGAAGCAATATTTTGTGACAAACCGAGTCAAATGCTTTGCTAAAATCTGTATAAAAAACATCCACTTGGTTTTTGCTTTCAATAGTGTCAACAACAAAAGAAGAGAAACATGTTAAATTGGTGATTGTCGATCTTCCCGAGATGAACCCATGTTGAGTATCACTTATATGTTCCTTCACTAGGAAATCAAGCTTTTTTTTGACAAGGCTTTCAAAAAACTTAGGAATTGCAGACAGTTTACAAATTCCTCTGTAGTTTTCTACATTGTTTTTGGAACCCGTCTTAAAAATGGGAATCAAGAAAGAGAATTTCCAATCATCTAAGAACACTCCCGATGACAGTGATGAATTGAAAATGATTAGTAATGGAAGAGAAAGGGAATTGTAACATCTTTTTAGAACTATTGCTGGAATGCCATCAACGCCAGGCTTAGCGTTCGGCTTGAGATCTTGCAATCCTTCTAAGACATCGTTAAGATCTAATTGTAAGGACCCTATATTTACTTTAGGGTTGCAATCAGGAAGGTGAACCAGATTTTCATTTGATTTGGAATAGACCAATGCAAAAAACTTAGCAAATAGCTCAAGGGTGTTTTTAATTTCATCAGATTCCTGATTTTTATAAAACATAGAATTTGGAAGTTTAGTTTAGTTTAGTTTAGTTTAGTTTAGTTTATTTATTGACTGCTTAACAACTATAAGATACAATATCTTTTAAGGCAGTTATAAGCTAATTTTACAGAAAGAGCTAAATAGAGAAAAACAAAAATTTATCAAAAATTTGAAATTATGAGCAAAGATTTAAAAATTTAAAAATTTAAAATTCTAATTACAATTTGCAAGATTATTTATGTATTTATTCGAAAGTGTTTTATTAAAACCTTTTTAGTTCTTGTTGCATTTTGGGTTTCTTTAACATGACGCGGTAATGAATTCCAAAGACGCACGGAATTAACAAAAAATTGACGCTCAGATGTTAAACACGAATGCTGAGGATGAATTAGCTGACGAGATCTTACCGAAGACGCGATAGTAATTTTGTTAAAACAATATTGTGGTTGGCGTGTAATCAGTATGTCAGAGAGCAAAATTAAACTTCGAAGCTCAACGTAGCTATCAAAAGGCATCCCCAACAGCACTTTAGGCAAATTAGATAATCTATCGTATCTTCGAAGACCAAAGACGAAACGCACGGTACTGTTATAGGCGACGTTGAGTTTTCGCTTGCTTGCATAGTTGCAATTACAGTAAATTTCACAGCCGTATATCAATATCGGAATTACTAGAGTCTTTGCAAGAAGTAAACGTGTTTTAAAAGGTGTAAAAGTTTGAGTTACCCACAAAGTACGTAGTACTCCATACACTTTGCCAACAAGTTTGTTTATATGGTCATCCCAAGTCAGAACGCGGTTAAACGTCACGCCGAGATTATTTGCAGTTTCTACATCATTTATTGGGGAATTATTCAATACGATTGGAGGAAAATAAACAAGATCAAGACTTTTTCTTGAAATAACAATGCATTTGGATTTTTTTGGGTTTAAAATGAGACCATTTACTTCGGACCAACTTTGAATTTTTTCGAGATCTTTGTTGACACAAAAAGCTCCATGCTCTATGAGCCCAAGGGGGCAGCTAAAATACAATTGGACGTCATCTGCGTACATATGAGAAGAGCAATTATCAAATAAAGATGGAAGTTCATTAACGTACATTGAAAACAGTAGTGGACCAAGTATAGAGCCCTGTGGAACACCTTTAATGTTCGGGAGGAAATTAGACAATCTACCATCAACTTGGACTGCTTGTTTTCTGTCAGTTAAATAAGAATAAATAAGCTTAGTAGCACTCAGTGAAAAATTGAATTGATTTTTAAGCTTTTGACATAAGTTGACGTGGTTGACTGTGTCGAAGGCCTTTGAAAAATCGAGCAGAACCAAAAATGTAACCTCATCTCTATCCAAAGCTTGCCTTATATCTTCAGTTACGTTTAAGAGAGCGGTAATACAGCTGTGTTTTTTACGAAAGCCAGACTGCATCGGTGTAAGCATTGAGTTTGCCGTAAGGTAAACGTTGATTTGTTTTTGTAAGATTCTTTCAAATACTTTCGATAGATACGGTAAGATAGAGATAGGGCGGAATTCAACACCTTTAGCATTTTTCGGAATTGGTATGATTTTAGCTTTCTTCCACAAATTTGGGTAAATTCCTGACGTGAGAATAGTGTTGAACATATAGGTAAGATAAGGCAGTATAATTGGTAGAATCAAGTACAGAAATTTTGGATGAATATCATCCAAACCAACAGCATTTGACCTTATAGAAAGCAAACCCTCAACTACGTCAGCACTATCCACGGCACGGAAACCAAAACCTGAATGATCTGACTGGCCGGTGAATAATGATACGTTTCCTGCGTTAGGCAATTGAACCAGTGTTGATTGCGCGGCAATAAAAGTTTTGTTGAGGATATTAACATCAACATCCATTAAAAGCCCATTTCTTGACTTGCCAATTCCCGTTTTGCGTAGGTTTTCCCACAGTTGTTTTCCTTTTAACGAGGTACTAAGCTGGTGAGAGAGGATTTTCGATTTTTCCAATCGTATTTCAGCAACAACTTTGTTGCGGAGTGAACAGAAAGTACGCCTCAGCTCTGTCAATCGGTAACGCTTCCACGTGGTATAAGCTTCATCTCGTTGTTGCATCAGGAATCGAATATTAGGAGTAAACCATGGTTTATGGTTAGACTTTAGAACTTTGGTTTTTACAGGAACGTAAGTGTCAAAAAGAATTTTAATATTTTGAGTTAAGAATTCTAGCTGCTCATTCGAAGACTGCATATAAAAAATATTATCCCAGTTAGTTACTCTTGCTTGTTCTTCTAAACGTTGAAAATTGATGTGATTAAAATCTCGATACGAAATTTGCCTACTCGAATAATCAAAACTAAATACCAGAGTTAGAAAGATCAAATCTTCTTCTTCATTTTCGGCGTTACGAGTAGTGACCTTGAAGCGATCACAACTCTCCCACTTTGCTGCTTCACACTAGTGATCCGCCTGTGGGGTACGCCGCGTTGACCTCAGAAATCGTCGGCAAGCCTCCCGGTTTTGGATTGTTCCATGTCTGAGGCCAACCAAATGCTGCTGTTTTTGCATTTGCTTGTACCAGGAGTGTTTTGGCCTGCCTTTTCTTTTTCGTCGCGAATTTGTTGAAACGTTGTACGATATTGCCTTTTTGACGGGGTTCTGCGGATCTCTCCTTTGAACATGACAATACCAACTGAGCCGGTCGTGCTGAATTTTGTCCAAGATGGTACTTTTGACATGAAGGCTTCCACGGATCTTAGTACTTCTAATTCGATCAAGCTTTGTTACTCCTGCTGTCATCCGAAGCATCTTCATTTCGGCTGCCGTCAATTTGCTCTCATACTTTTTGTACATTGTCCAACATTGTGAACCGTATGTCAGAGCTGGACGGACAACTGCTGTGTAGAGTCTTCCCTTCAGCTTAGGGGGCATTTTTCGATCACAGAAGATAGCGGAGTTTTCTCGCCACTTCATCCACCCTACGCTTACTCGATGATTGATGTCGTCATCACAAGATGCTTCACTATTGATCATAGATCCCAGATATTTAAACTTTTCACACTTGGGAAGCACATTTCCATTCAAATAAATGTCTGGAATAGGCTTGTCTGGATCAGAAAAAGGGCAGCACAGGTATTCAGTCTTTTTAGCGCTAATACGGTACCCATTTCCTTCCAGAACATCAATCCAAACGTCAAGTGCTCGTTGCAGGGATGTAGGATCCTCGCTTATGATGGCTCCATCGTCAGCAAAGAATAATTGTTGTACTTTATTGTCCGTTACTTTTCCTTCGAGCAAATAATCCAGAACAGCAATAAAGAGCAGTGGACTCAAGACACTTCCCTGATGTACACCTACTGTTATTTGGAATTCTTCGGTGACTCCAGCTGGGCATCTCACTTTTGTAACTGCTCCCTCGTACATGTCCATAATTATTCGCACATAGGCTTCAGGAACTCCTCGGTGTCTGAGGGCCACCCATATCAGATCTCGTGGCTGTCGATCGAATGCCTTTTCGAAGTCAACCAACACAATATGCAAATCCTCTAAGGCATCTCGGTGTTTTTCCATAATGATCCTTATGCTTTGGATTGCGTCTGTAGTTGACTTACCCGCGACAAACCCGCATTGGTCATCAGACAGCCTTATTATTTTCCGCAGTCGGCTATCCAAAACCCGCTCAACGATCTTCATAGTGTGGGACATCAACTTGATCGAACGATAGTTGTCACAGCTTCTGGTATCTCCCTTTCCCTTGTACATTGGAAGAAGAAAACTTTCCCTCCATTGATTAGGCAAACTGTCACCTCTTATAAGTTTGGAGATGAGAATCGTGAGCCATCTTAACCCGATGTCTCCCATATTTTTCCAAAACTCATATGGTACCTCGTCTGGCCCAATCGCTTTGCCTTTTTTGGAGTTCTTAACTGCCTCCCTAACTTCTTCGACTGTGACGTCGGATACTTCCGTAAAGTTAGGTGCAGCTGTTGGAAAGTGGCGCCGAGGAAACTGTTCATTCAAAAGATCATCACAATACTGTCGCCACCTGTGAAGAATTTTGTCGTCATCCACAAGTAGCACTCCTTGAGCATCATTGATGAACTTCGGCGAACGAATCTCCTGCGCATTTCTCCTTCTCTGAGCGGCTATTTTGAAAATGGTTGCTCCCTTATTCAAGTTGCTTTGTCTTAGCTCTTGGATTGCCTGATTTGCTTCAGCAGCTGGGGCAGAAATCTCTTCCAGCTCTCGATACAGGCCCTCCGTGCTTTTTGCTTGAAGTTGGGCGCACTTTTTCTTCGCTTCTTTTCTGCAGCTCTTGTATTCCATTTTGAAACGCGCTTTTTCATTCGTATTTCTTGAGGGGCACTTCGACCAAGCTTGGAAAGCTGCTTTCTTCTTTCTAATCACTGCTTTAGCTTCATCATCCCACCACCAGGTTTCTTTAGCTTGTTGGTGGTGTCCTTTTGAGACTCCTAACAGTGATTTGGCTCTCTCTAAGCAGGTTCGTTGTAGGCGATCCCACATATTTTGTGCCGTGATTGCATTTGAAACTGCGTCGATGGTATTACACAGCTGACTTTGCATATACGAAATGAATTGCTGTCCTTTGATTTTCTCCAGATTGTACCACTTGATTCTCCTAGGAGCCTTTGTTTGTTTGACTTCCTTTACCGCATCCGTAAAAAATTCTGTTAAAAGAAGACGGTGTTGTTGAGCAGCAGCTTCTCCTAGTATCACTTTGCAGTCTTTCACCCGAGATTTCATGTAATTGGTTACCAAATGGTAATCAATCTGGGTTTCATTTCCTCCACTGCTGTAAGTGATAAGGTGTCGGTCTTGTTTGATGAACATGGTATTTAGTACGATTAGACCGTATGACTTGCACATACTTAGAATATCTTCACCAGGAGTGTTCCTGGTGCCGAATCCCAAACCTCCATGGCAGTCTTCATAATCCTCGTTTGTCTTCCCGACATGTCCATTCAAATCTCCTCCAACAAACAAATACTCTTCTTTTGGGATGTTCTTAAGTAGGTTATGAAAATCAAGCCAGAATGCATCTTTTTCCTCCTGCTCACACCCTATTTGGGGAGCATATGCACTGATTATATTCCAGACCTTTCCTTCCATCACCAATTTAAGAGACATCAAACGGTCACTGGACTTCAAAATGGTCAACACGCTGTTACATAAACTTTGGTCAAGGATGATACCGACTCCGTTCCTACCTTGTTCCGTTCCATAGTAGAACATCTTGTAAGCCTTGGTCTTTGCATCTAAGAAACGGGCTTTGTTTACCGTGTTTCGCCATTTCGTTTCCTGAACACACAAGATGTCCACTCGCCTCCTTCTCATCATCTCTTCGAGTTCAAGACTTCTACCAGTCATACTTCCAACGTTCCAACTCGCGACTCTAAATTTTCGTCCAACTCGTCGCATTACTTTGCTAGCCCCCGGAATCCGTATAGCTCTGACCCGAACATTGCTGCTCGGTCCAGGATCAGCTCCATGCATAGCAATGGAACTGCCTGGCGGGGTAGTGCTTCTTATGTTCGCAAGTACTTCCATAATGCTCAAAATTTTTCAAAAATTTTCTTTCATCCTTTTCATCCTTTTCGACACATGCATGCTCCATTTAATGAGTTTGATTTCCCTTTTACTACACCGGTAATCTCCAGTCGTGTAAACCCCGGGATCTGCATGCATACTTGGGGAGAGTTTTTAGGTGGTATGTGTGTCGCTAGACTCACTTTGATGTTAGTCGTCTAGATATGATTGTTCCTTTAGTCGCCTTTTACGACAAGCGGGGAGGCGCTGCAGTGCTATTCTAACCCGACACTGCACGGGGATAGAAAGATCAAATCATGCTTGGAAAAAGCATGGAATCCCCAGTGATTTTCGTTTAGAATTTATAAAAGAACAAAATCTTTTTGGGTCATTTTTTAAATTGACTTCAACCTGCACAACATAATTTCTGTGCGAGAATCTACTTAAAACCATGAACTCCCTGCGAAGATTACAAAACTGTATTTGGTCAGCCAAATCATTTGATTTCTTAAACTTAGCGAAAGATTTATTTTTTAAATTTTTAAGGTGTGTCAGCCTGTTATTATACCATGGAGGTTAGGAAATATTCTTTTTCTTTTTATGTGGCAGTAATAGATTGAAAACATTATTTAAAATCTTCGAAAATCGATCAAACATATTTTGTAATTCTAGGTTTAAAAATTCAGTTTTCCAGTCAATACTTTCAAGATAATTATCAAGTTCAATAAAATTGGCTTTTAAAAAGTTAAATGATAATGAATCGTTACTATTAATTTTTAAATAAATGTACAGTTGAATTTCAATATATAGTTCTTTGTGATTGATAGAATCATTTAATAATGAAAAAGGAAGCGTTTCATATACAGAACCCTTGAATTCATCATGTGGTATGAAAACAAGATCAAGAATATTATTCAAACTATTGACAACGTTATTGACTTGACATAAGTTAAGAGCAAATAAATGGTCAACAAAAGTTATTTCGATAGCACTTCTTAAGTTACATGGAATAAGCATATTTTCATTAGAAGAATAAGACCATTTCACATCAGTTAAATTAAAATCACCAAGTACAAAAGCCTTCTGTGGACAGTCATTTAAATTACTTACAAAATCAATGTTGGTGTTATGACCCAATGTCATACAAGAAATAAAAGATTATTACTTTGAAATAATAGAAACACGTTTTATATTTAATACTTTTAGACAAGATGCTACTACGTAGTTCAACAACCAAACATGTGCAAGCTGCAAGTAAAAAAGGCGGTCTTGTACTTATATAGTTGTCAGTGGTCGTCTGGTGGTTAATACCCCTATTATGGATGACAACTCAACTGAAATTGGGTTGTCTTCTCATATATATAACACGGGCACACAACCCAATTTTCAGTTGGGTTGTAATCTGTAATAGGGGTGTAAGTTTCCAATGTTGGTATTTGTGGTATGTCAGTGATACCAAATAGTACCACTATCCTGCTCTCAACACCTCCTCCACTTAAAATGATTCATAATCCTTCATCCAAGCAGGAGCCTGAATATTTCGTCCTCTGGAAGACATCCTTTGAGCCTCTGGAGTTGTACTGGGTGAAGGAAATCCGTGTAGTGTTGAAGTTTCAGAACTTGATTCCAATGCGTCTTCGAAAACGTCCAATGAATCCATTAGTGATTCTGGATCATCTTGAGTCGATGATGGAACGTCCGATGAGCCATGAACATTTTGATCTTCAGTACGTGGTTTCGGATTGTTTTGAATCGATAATGGTTTATCTTGAAATAAATCCATCAGATCAAGGAAGATGTTGTTTACAGGTTGTCCGTCGGCTTCTGATAATCTGGATCTAATTTGGATCGTATGTGAACGAATAAGTCTCCTCTTATTGTTGTCGTTGACAAGAATGTTGTAATTTACGGTTCCAATTTTCTCGATGATTGTGCCTGGAACCCAATGATCCTTGTTTCTTCGATAAATTTTTGCGTATACCTTCTCACCCGCTGTAAAATTCCGTTCTTTGGCACCATGATGTTTGTTAAACTGCAGGTTCTGCTTTTCGTTCGTATAAAGTTGTTTTTGTTGACTAGGCTTCAGTAAGTCTAATGATGTTCGCATTTTTCTACCGATGAATAGCTCTGCTGGTGACTTAAAATCGGAAACATTTCGTTTGGGTGTAGATCGATAGGTTTGTAGAAATGTTTGTAGGTTTTCTGAACTGGTTCCTTCTTGCTTGAGTTTCTTAAGTGTCCTTTTTAGTGTATCTACAAATCGCTCTGCCTGCCCGTTGGACTGGGGGTGGTATGGAAATGTACGTAGATGCTGGATACCTCGACTCTCTAAGAAACGTTGAAATTCGGCGCTGGTGAACTGTGTTCCATTGTCCGAGACAAGCTGTTGACAATCCCCGTAGCGAGAAAAGAAACCCGTCAGTTCGTTGATAATGGTTGATGATGACAAGTTGGAAAGATGCAAGACTTCCAACCATTTTGAAAATGAGTCAACAATGACAAAGTAGTACACTCCGTCGGAAGGTCCTGCGATGTCAATATGAATTCGTTCTAGTACCGATGTTGTTAACGGCCATGATTGAAGTGTCGTTTTAATTGGATTCTTTGCGGCGAGAGAGCAAGAGTGACATTGCTTAACAAAAAACTCAACGTCTTGGTCGATGTTGGGCCAGTAAACATGGCATTTTGCGATGGTTTTCATCCTGTCTATGCCCGGATGACCTCGATGAAGCTGTTGAAGTATTCGTTTACGATAACACTCGGGAACTACGATGCGGTCGTTGAACATCAAAACACCTTCGATTACTGCAAGGCTCTCTCTCCTACTATAGTACGAAGACAACTCTGGTGAAAGAGGATGTTTCCATCCGGAAATCATGGACTTGATCACTGATTGCAGAGTTTTGTTGGTTTTTGTAGCGTCCTGTACCATTTTGAAGTTGACTGGAAGCACTTTGATTGTTTCAAGCATCTGTGATGAAAAATCATTTTCAAATTTCAAGCAGGCTATGACTGTTTCTTCATCCACTTTTGATTTTGTATCAATCAGACGTGACAAAACATCGGCAAAACCAAAATCTTTTGTTGATATGTATTGAATGTCGAAATCGTACATCATCAAAGTAAGTGCCCATCGCTGAAGTCTGTTTGCTGTGTACACTGGAATTCCTTTTTTGCTGCCGAAGATGGAAAGGAGCGGTTTATGGTCAGTGAGAAGAAGAAATTTTCTACCAAAAATCATTCGATGAAACTTCTTCACGGCGAAAATGAGTGCTGCTGCTTCTTTCTCAATCTGGCTATAACCAGTTTCGGTTGATGTCAGTGACCTAGCTGCATGGGCGATGACTTTTTCTTTTCCATCCGAAAATATGTGCATGATACATGCTCCTAAACCAACGTTGGATGCGTCAGCTGCTACTTTTATCGGTAAATTTGGATTGAAATGAGTCAGCAAAAGGTTTGATGCGAGAATGCTTTTAAATTTCAGGAAAGATTGTTGACATTCCTCCGACCATTCGAATTTAGCATTTATCCGAAGTAAATTATCCAATGGAGTTCGAATTTCTCGTATTTGCTTCACAAATTTCCCGTAATAATTCACAGCCCCGAGGAATGATCTGACCTCAGAAATGTTGGTTGGCGCTGGCATGGTGATTATTTTGTCAATTTTTGCTGGATCTGGGCGTAAACCATTTTTGTCTACGATGTGACCAAGATATTTTATTTCAGGTACAAAAAATGAACACTTCTCGATTTTTATGCGAAAATTGTATTCCTTCAGACGTTGCAACACTGTGTGCAAGTTGTTCAAGTGGTCCTAGATTCCGCCAGGTGGTGACGTCAATCAAGCTGATGTCTGAATCAGTATCAATTTGGAGTTTGATTGGATACGCCTCACTTTTATGGTTGATACGGATGTTGACTGTCACGAACTTTCGTCTTTGGATTTGATTGATGGAGTTGATTCGAATTGACTTGTTGCGCGGTGTGAATTTTCGTCGGCTTGACTTGTTTGTGTCAGTGTAGCCGTCGTTTTGCTTCGCTTTCACCGAGTAGCTATTGCAGTAGTCTTCCTTGTGTCCAGTCCTGCCACATTGGGTGCATTTATGATTTTGAAAATTGCAATCTCTTGCAAAATGCATCTGCCCGCAACTCTAACATGGTGTCCTGGGTTGTCTATTTTGTTGCTTACCTTGCTGCTGTTGCTTTGTCTTCTGTTGTTGTTGCTTTGTCTTATGTTCTTCTCTCTTTACCACGTTGACTATTGGTTTTGGTGTTGACGAATTTTCAATTAGAGCTGTGTCGTTTTTAAGACTCTTGAATTTTTGAACATCCGACAACAGCTTGTTTAAATTGAGAGTCGTCGTTGTGTCGTCTAACGTTGAAAGGAGCTTTGTTCTGATGTCGGCGTCTTGAGATGATTGCAAGCCGGTTACAAAGACCAAACACTTGAACTGATCGGGAGTCAGTTGACTCAATTTGAAATCTTCACATGCTTTGTTTACCCTTGCAGCATAGGTAGAAAAATCTTCTGTGGGATTTTTCATGGTTTGTAGACAGCGAAAACGTGCGTTGAAAAGCGATTCGGGAGCACCAAACAAAGTCTTAAGAGTTTTGATTGTCTCTTCAAATGTAATTTCT
>OU612060.1:82073373-82120873 GCA_914767635.1 Melanostoma mellinum
AAATAGTGTCAATCAAAAACGAATAATGGCACCAGATTTGATGAAAATTACGGTACTCTTTATTGTAATGTAATTGATTTTCATCGACACTGAATTAATTATTCAAACTAACACTCTTGCACAAAATTCCTATACACTATTAATGTTTTAATATGCGTATGCAGTTCATGTATTGCTTACACGACTTCAAAAGTAAACACAATCAATAGATTTAAAGAAAAACGATAAAAAATCGGGAGCACAATGAGTAGGCAAAATGATACGATAGGGTTACCAGCTCGACTTTTGGACTTTTTTAGGGACAGGCTAGACAAATGCTGTTTTCCATCTACTCGGAAAGAGCCCAGAAGAATAGGATAAATAGAAAAGCTTACGCAGTGGTTTTGCCAGCGTTGAAGAACACCTCTTCAGTATAATAGCAGGGATACCATCTGGACCAGCGGATTAATGTATGTTGAAATCGTTTAGGACTCTTGCTACCGAACGAGAACGGAAAAATAACTGCTTCATTACACAGTTCTTACTCACAAGCTCAGGTGGAGCTAGAGTGCTGTATGGTAGTGTCGAGTTAGCAGCAAACTGTGCTGCTAACAGATTGGCTTTGTCGATAGAGTTGACGTAAGCAGGGTCATTGAAGACGAGCGTAGGAACCGATGATTTAGTTGAGTTCTTAATATTCTTTACAAAAGACCAAAAGTTTTTACTTCCTTTTGGACACAATAGTATTTTTTGCCTTACCTTTTAGTCATATAAAAACTTGGTCTTCTGTATGTGAGTATTGCAGATGTTCCTGGCGCGCTTAAACTTATTTCTGTTTTCAACGGTAGGGTCACTTTTATAAATCCGAAAACATTTTTCTCTTTCCCTAATCATCTCTTTACAGCCCGAATCGAACCACGAATTTTCTTTGGGGATGATGCTCTTTGATCTATGCGGAATAAAGTTAGTCATGCCGTTGAGAATTACGTTAGATATCATATCAGCTGATGCATCCACGTTACCGTCGAGAAAGCACAAAGACCAGTTGAAATTTCTAAAGAAATTATTCAGGCCGTCCCAATTGGCTTTCTCATATTGCCATACAGTCCTTTTTGGGACTTTTTCTCTTTTTACTATGACGGAAACCGGGAAATCTACCGATATGACGACACAATGGTCCGACGAGCCTGGAGAAGATGACACTTTGACCTTATATTTTTCAGGATGGGAAGTGAGAAACAAGTCTAATGTGTTGGCCGAATGGCCAGAAATATCCGGAGCCCGAGTGGGCTCATCAACAAGCTGAGTTAAAAGATTTAATTCAGCGAAAATCTCAACACACCTACCTTCGGGTGTTGTCTGGTCAGAATGTCGAAGCCACCCAGAATTGTGTACATTGAAATCGCCCGCAATAGCAATTTCAGTGTTAGGGTAAAGGGAAACAATTCTTGAAATGGAGTCAGATAGCGCATCAAACTCGTTAGAGGTTGAATTACTATCTAAATTGGGGCTTCTATAAATGAAACAATAATAGATGATGTGCTTATGGACGCTGAATTTTAACCACATGAAGTTGAAGTTCTTAGTTGAACAGAGGCCGTATTGTGATAGAACTTGATAGGCAACATCATTACGAACATACACGGCGAGGCCATAAGAGGAAAAGAATAAAGGCACTAAGCAATAGCCAGGAAGGAAGAACTCTGTGGGATCAGAGTTCTCGCCAACCTGTGTTTCACTTAATGCCAAAACAGCTGGCCTGCATTTAGCAGTATGGGCGAACACTGCAAAGAAATTTGATCTAAGCCCCCGAATATTGCTAAAATCAACAAAAAAATTACCACGCATTACAAAACACAGAAAGACAAGAACAAAATCACAACTAAGACGCCACTAAGTTAAAACATCAAGTGAAGTTCCCAGACTAGAGACAGAAACGAATATAACAAACAGCTGCTGGTGTTATGCCCTAACAACCATTCGTATCATTTCATATCTCTAACGGAGAACAACACATGATGAACAACTATCCGCCTTACGTCTCAAATGATCTCCAAAGTTGTACACAATAAATTGTGTGCAGCTTCAAAGAACATGAGACGGAAAAAAAAGGGAGGAGATGGTAACGGGAAGAATAGATAACACTCCGCACGAATCTATTTAATTTTATGTGGGCGCACTGCACTGATTTTTTTTTTTTTGCATGCACTGCACTGAAGGCAATTGAATTTTTCTGTTGATTTCGCGACGCGCTTTTCGGAATTGTATTGATTTGAATAATTGATCTTATTGCTTTTTTTTTGGAAAAATTGAGTTGAAATGAAAGGAGAGCTTTGTTTTTTTTTCTTTTTTTTGATTAACTAGTTTTGGGGGGCCGGTAAGCAGACGGGTTAAACTATTATCACTCGCGTGTGGTCTAGTCGAGTTGCAGATCGGCACTGAAAAATGTTCCAGGGAGTCCTCAACATCCCTGAACACAAAATTATTTGTTCCTTCGTTAGTCATATTACCTTCGTCTCTGCTTTTCCTTTCTTCTTCTTCCCCTTCTTCACGTTCTTCTTCTTCTTCTTCTTGATCTTCTTCTTCTTCTTGATCTTCTTCTCCGTCTTTTTGATCTTCTTCTGCTTTTTCCTTTTCTGCTTCCTCTTCACTTTCTTTTAATTCGATATCTTGACCTCTCTTTATCGCACTCCTTATCTCACTAATAGTTATGTTCTCGAACGCTCTCTTTATCCTATCAACAAGGTCACTCTTTACGCGGTATCGGTACGACAAATTATTTTTCTTTAAAACTCTTGCAGTTCTCGTGTTGTGAATGTGAATTCAATTGGTTCATCCATCCATATTCTTTACTCAAAAATTTAATTTAAATTTCTTTCACTACTTCCTTGGACTTAACACTGTTTGTTCTTCTTTCACACTTTTCCTTATTAACGGGCCTTGACGATTTATTCTTCTTGCCGACTGTTATTACTATTTTCCCTCTTCACTCTTTTCCGTCTTAGCTTTCAACTTTTCACACTTAGCGGATCTTAGCCTTCGACTTCTGTTCTTAGCAAATCTTGACTTCCAACTTTTCACTCTTAGCGGATTTTAACATTCAACTTTTATTCTTATCAAATCTTAACTTTCAACTTTTCACTATTTTCTTTCTTCGCGAATCATAGCTTTCTTGGCTTTCAACTTTTCACTCTTAACGGATCTTAACATTCGACTTCTATTCTTAGCAAATCTTAACTTTCAACTTTTCACTATTTTCCTTATTCTCGAATCATGGCTCAGTTGTTTATAGGAAAATCCCGGTTGAGCCCCCAAATGTAGAACGAAATCAAACCAACGATGTATAATGAAATAAAAACCAACGACACATTAATTGGATTCAATACTTATTATTTAAATTAACAATGACAATTAAATAAGTTAGACTTTTGATACACACATAATTATTGGGTAAGTATGACTATCTTCAGAGTTCAGACCGTCGCGTCGTCGCCGTACCGCCGTCTTTCACGTTCAATGTTCCAATATCGAATGCCATCCTCTGAGTTCTCCCTACAGCAGGTCCCATACCGACCACCCGCTTAGGAGCCGATACCACGCCAACGCTCTGTTGGCCCACCTCAGCACATTCGCTCCTCCAATTACTCCAAATGCGATCAGCCATCGTATCGTTTGTTGTTTTCCCAGAGACATGACTGGCTATTTAAAGGTATTTAAATAGGTCATGTTCGTTTCGTACGTTGCCCTACGCTGACCATGGCAATGGCTCATGGTTGGTCGATCGTCGTTACATTGTTGTGGCTTGTGGTTAGTGTAGGGTAGCTGTCGCCGATATTCCATCTTATAGAATGGGGGGAATGTGCTGATGTTTATTTTGCGGTGATTATCATGTTTGGTGGCGACGCACGGTCTGAAAGTAGTATCTGTTAGTTTGATTTATTCTATTTTCTCTATTTAAATACTTAGCGTATTGATTATGTTTCATGGTTCCCACATACATACAAGTGCTTCAATAAATTTAATTCCAGTTTTTTTTTTGACATTTCGCGAATTTTGAGATCCACCATTATTTTTTTCTTTTTGCAATAAATTACGGACGCTAGTGTTAGTGTGCGTAAATTCTTTTCAACCAAAATCAGGGCTGTAACTGGAAGTATTAATACCTTTTAGTACTTTTGGTTTGTTGTATTTTTTTTTAACCACTTACTCTGTTCTGAATTCTTTTTCTATTATTTTTATTATTTCTTTTATTACATTTTATATCAAGTGTGGTTTTGTGGTTGTTGTGTGATTGCAATATTTGTGTAAACGAGGTTTGTAAGGGTTCATTTTTGTATTTTTATTTATTTTTTTTTTGAAAAGCTTGCTTGCTAGGTTTTTGAAACAGTTTGCGAGTCGGATGATTTATTTTACTTAATTTTACGTTTTTCATTTTTATTTTATTGGTTGTTCCGAGATCGGTTAGGTAGTTATTAGATATTTACAAAATTGAGTTAAGTCAGATTAATAGGTTATCTTAGGATTAAATTGTTTATGAAATAGAATGTAGAGGGCTGAATGTAGGGACTGTGGAGGACATTGACCTAATAGATATGGACTGCTAGTAACCAACTTTACGAGGGGTCCATTTAAGAGCAGCGCTTTAGTTTTGGGTGGTATTTTTATGAAGCTACCATTATAGCAACAGGAGCAACAGAATAACCATTGAAGTACTGCAATGAGAAGAACTTTTTGCTTTTCACTGGTTTCAGTAGAACTGGTATTATATTTTTTTGGCACAACAAACTAAAGCAGCACCGTCGCTGTCGACAAAAGTTCTGCAAGGTTTGTATTGAAATGACATTTAACTAGCAGTCCATATCTATTATGTCAATGGTGGAGGACATGCGCAAAGCGCTTTAGGTAGCTATCAAACTAGAGCGTAGGAATTCTTTTGTATCACCCGCATATCCGTTCACTTTCAAACAGGATCAGGGACAGTTGAGAAGAAGTTAATAGAAATTAAAAAATTGTTAGAGAATCCTCCAAAGTCAGAGACTTCGAAGGAATATGTAAAGATTTTGAGTAAAATTGAATGATGTCTGCGTAGGTTGGATAGGAGCATTCCTGAGAATGATAAGGAAGATAAAGTGAAATTGAAATTGAAGAATGATTTGGTGATGGCAATGACTTGTTTGGATGGGGGTGAGGATGAGGATGTGGATGATGATGAGGACTTAGTGGAAGAAGTAGGTGTGCAGGATAAAGGCTCTGAAATGGGTAATGAGGTCGCAAAGAAGCATTCAGCTGAACCTCAGAATATTATTGCTCGTGAAAATACCATCGTTTGTCAGGAAAGCGTAGAGTTTTGGAAATTTCACAATATTGCGAAGTGGGAAGTGAAGTTTATTAGGGAGGGCTGTGGCACACCAGTGAACTCATTTCTAGAAAGGGTTGAGGAAATGAGACAAGCTACTGTCATTTCGGAGGCTTATCTTTTTAGAGCAGCGGTGGAGCTCTTTGTAGGCAAAACATTGATTTAGTCTAGGGCGATTAGGATGTCAGTGAAATCATAGCCAGAACTAATAAAGGAGTTGAAACTGGAGTTTCTACCTCCTAATTATGGTGATCAGCCTGTTGAGGAGATTAGGCACCGCACACAAGGGAAGGATGAAACCATAGCAGTGTACGTTGCTACGATGAAAAATTTATTCGGTCGGTTGAATGAGGCAATTTCGGAAAATAGGAAGTTGTCAATGATCCAAAAAAACTTGACACCTTTCTGTGCTGTGTGTCTGATTTGGTTGCATTAGGTCGGAATTTAGAAGCAGTTAGGGCTAATGTTGAGGCCTATGTTCCCCCACCAAATGTTAGGAGTAATAGGACTTTGCTAGAACCGGATCTAGCATACGTACGAGACTTGTAGGAAGTGTTCGGGAAATGGGAAACGGGCTCCTGCGCCAGCAGGGCGGTGAGTCCGCAGACAATGAGAGGGTCGCCTGCTGGGGACCAGCTGGCAGATAGGGTTCATTCAGGGTTTATTTTAGAGGCAAACGGTAGTGATAGGAGACCATATTTAACAGTTAGTATTTACGCTTCGATATTTTTAGGACTATTTGATTCAGGAGCTACTCGAACCATAATAGGTAGGGACGTATGGAAAATCTTGCAGAATTGAGGGTTAATCAGTTGGAAGGACACCGCTCACTGCGTGTGCTTGGCAGATGGAACAGGAGTCGAAGTTTTAGGGACGATCTCTCTTTCAACTATAGTTGAGGATAGGGTCATAGTAGTTGACTGTTTAGTCATTCCGTCGTTACAACATACGGTGATCCTCGGCGCAGATTTTTGGGAGCTGTCGGGTACTGTCCCGGATCTGAGGTCTCGTATCTGGAATTTTTCAGAACATGATAATTCAACTTCGATCTGTTTGATCACAGCACGATCTGAGTTGAGTGCTAGGGAAATAGAAACATTTGAAACATTGATTCAAGAATCTTTTAGGAAGATGCCTGAGGGCTTAGGATGTACGACTTTAGTCGAGCATAAGATTAGAACGTCGGTGGAGCCGATAAAACAAAGGTATTATACGGTCTCCCCGGCAATACAGGAACACATAGATAGGGAACTTAATGAAATGTTAGAGGCAGGAGTTATTGAGACATCGACTTGTGCTTGATCATCTCCAATAATATTAGTTAAAAAGAAAGATGGTTCCTATAGATTCTGCGTAGATTAAAGGAAGCTAAATAAGAACACAGATAGGGACGCGTACCCACTTCCATACATTAATACGATTTTAGATAGGCTTCGAGGTGCTAGGTTCTTGTCTTCACTGGATATCAAGTCAGCGTACTGGCAGATACCTATGGAGCCAGAATCAAAACCCTTTACTGCTTTCAGGGTTCATATGAGGGGTTTTTATCAGTTTAGGAGAATGCCTTTCGGCCTTCACAATTCGCCCGCTACGTGGCAGAGATTTATTGACACGGTTTTGGGTTCCGATTTAGAAACTTTTGAGAAACATCTCGAGATTCTGAATGAAGTTTTGAAAAGACTATGTGAGGCAGGCTTGAAGGTAAGTAAAGAGAAGTGCAACTTTTGCATGTCATCTTTGAGATTCTTAGGGTATATAGTAGTTCAAAATAGATTACATGTAGATCCAGAGAAAGATCCAGAATTTTGCAGAATTGCTAAGGCCCTTAACGGCCTTATACTAAAGAAAAACAAAAAATTTAGTTGGACACAAGAATGTGAGGATAGTTTTAGGAAGGCAAAAGAGTGTTTGGTGACAGCAACTATACTCACACGCCTAGATTTTAAGCAACCATTCGTGGTGCAAACAGACGCTTCAGATTATGGGATCGGTGCAGTTTTATCCCAAAACTTTGAGGAAGGGGAAAAGGTTGTCTGTTACCTTAGTAGGTCTTTGAATAGGAATGAGTGTAACTACAGCACTACGGAAAAGGAATGTTTAGCGGTATTATGGGCTATCGAAAAATTGAGGCCTTACCTCGAAGGGTTTCGTTTTACTGTAGTTACAGATCATTATTCTCTGATATGGCTAAGCAATCCGAAAGATCCACAGGGTAGGTTGGCTAGATGGGCCATTAGATTACAGCAGTGTGACGACGAAAATGTGAAAATCGTTCTTGGCGATTTTTACGCAAAGCTAGGAAAGGAGGACATCTTTGGAAACACAATCGGTAAGCATAGCCTCCATGACAAAACCTCTGAAAACGGACTGAGGCTAATCGATTTTGCTGCGGGGCTAAATCTTGTTGTAAGTAGTACACGCTTCTCGCATCTCAAAATTCATAAAGGTAAGGCGATCACCAGATCAATTAACCGTCAACCAAATTGACCATGTTGCGATCGACGCAAGGCACTCTTCCAGCGTGTTAGATGTCCGAACTTTCCGAGGGGCCAACTTTGACTCGGACCACTACCTTGTTGTAGCCAAGGTACGAATGAGGATATCTTGTTCACGACCAGCACGAACTAACGCTGTGAAGAGATATGACGTAGGAAAGCTACAATCGCAAGAGATTGCCAGTGCCTTTTCCAATCGAGTGTCCCTTCAATTATCCTGGAATCCCATGCCGCAAGCATTAAGCATTGAAGACCAGTAGCAGCAATGCCAAGAAGCCATCAGAACCGCTGCTTCTGAGGTTCTGGGTTTCACTCGGCCACCAAAACGAAACCCATGGTTCGATGAGGAATGCAGGCAGGCAAATACAGCCAAACAAAAAGCACGACAAATGCTGATGCAACAACGAACAAGAGCTGCTTACTAGAGATGCGCAAAATAGTTCCATAGCCGGACCGAACATGGAAAGATTCTTTTTCCGATCGGAACTAGTTCCGGGAACCATGTCCGCGGAACTATTATGGTTTTGAATAGAGTAATAGGTAAATCACAGGGCGGTAGTAGTTTTGCCAAAATTAAAAGACAAACACATACAAAATTCAGACAATACTTACAATAGAGCTTAGTATTACTTGATTACATGGAAAAGAGTTGCATAAAATTTCTAAAAACTTCAAAACTTAACACATTTCAAGTAAAAATCTTTCATTGAAATCATTGGAGTGGATATCATCATCATGTAGAAGAGGATTCATCATAACAGTATAAAGATAATTACCGTTATTACATAGAAGTTCATTATCAACTACCCCTCTGCCCCTGGGTTAACCCATAAACAATACACAGTTAATAAATTCTAAGATAAGGGCAGCTGTTTTGGCTATGTGTACAAACTATCAGACATAGACAGAGAATTGCATATCATGTTTAAAAAATACATACATACAGTATGCAAAGGTCCACTTATTACATTCTTTACTATCCATTCATCGAGTAATACCAAATTAAATTTCAAGGAACACAAATAAAAATAAGTGTAGTTAAACTTACCAATATTCCACCTGAATACAATAAGGAAATCCAAATTTATTATTCGCAATTCACAATAGCAGAACAACTGAAAAAACCAATCGACAGATAAAAAGAAACAGAAAAAAATTACAAAATCTAAAATTACCAGTAATCCACTTCAATAAGATTTTGAATTTTCAATTATAATATTAAAAGACTAGTCTAGAATTTAAATTTCCAAAATTAGACTATGACGTGAACCTAGATATCAGAATAGCAAAACAACTAAAAAAACATTATTTAAGAAATGTTTATTAAGCAAAAGAAAAAATTTCAACTCACAAATCACAGCTAACCAAACTACCTTACCAGAATTTTGTAATTGGAATAAACAAATGAACAAAACAATTAAGAATTGCGGTAAGCAAAACCAAATAACGATATGGATATACCTAGACCTACATATAAGACAACGAACATAAAAGAACATGAGAATCGGACCAAACAAAATAACAAAATTGAGCTGAACGTGATATTAAAAGATTGAAATGAATAACGAGCATTGTAAAAGACATGTATGTGGAACTAGCAAGTGCACAATGAACCTGTAAGGAGATCGGACCGATTGATAGTTCCGGACATGGAACTACGATGTTTGCTACGCCCGTCGGAAATGTTTTCATCATGAGCATAAGAAGAATATCAAGAAAGACATGGAACTAGATGAACTATGTTATAGCCGGAGAGCTGGTGACCGATTTGCTTACCTCATTTTAGCAAGGCTCAAACTTTGCTCATAGAAAGATTTAGGCCCGACAAGTATAAAAGTGCCCGTCTTACACTCCGGTTCGGTCCATGAGGCCTTAAGATTAGGGCTTGAAGTTGTAAAAAATAAGTGCCCATTTACCTCATTTTAGCAAGGCTCATCTTTTAATTATTCTTCATTGATCCAATATATAAACGAAAATAGCATTGTAAGACGTTTAGCTGTCCAGGACATGCTGTAAGACGCTCGTATATATGTAAAAAAATGACCCCATTTACCTCATTTTAGCAAGGCTGGTATTTACACACAACTAAGATGACATAAAAACAAACACACATTTCAAGTGTAAGTCGTTTATTCGGTCAATAACCCTCCGTAAGACGCTGAAAATTAAATTAAGATAGAAACAATTATAGTCTATTGTTTATGTCATTTCTTAAGGAACTCGACATTGAATGAACTTTTATTGCATATTGCATAAATTAGAGGGTGCGAATCGGAGGGGTGCCTATTGATTCGCCCATTTTATTACGCATTCCATTATTTTGTTTTTGACACAATTATTTTTGTTTACTTCGCATTGCGTGTTTTGTTTTTCTGTTACTTAGATTTTCAATCATTTCGCTGCACAGTTACTTTGCATTTATTATCTTGCTTATCATGTGTTTCGCATTTCCATTGAACTTACAGATGATTATTTGGACTTTATTTATCTCGATAACTGTTTTTTCGCATTTTGTCTCGACGGTAATCTATTGTTTTGGCATTCAATTACTTCGCTCATTATTGAATTGAATTGAAAATATTTATTTCGAAATTTGATATTATTAGTATCATATCATAACACATCGGACCGATTAACGAACATGTTTTCTTTCTCACTGTCTCCGGTGCATGCGCATTGCGCAATTGGTGTAAAGGTATGACAGGAGAAAGGCAATAATACAAAACACATATATCACATTCAATGTTGTCACTTTACTGCAATTGTGGATCTACTTAATTTTTTGCCTAAAATGATTCTAATGCCTTTAAAAAAATATCTACTGCACTTTTGGTTTTACGAATAAAAACTGACTTTTAAGTACATATACTGAATACAACCATTTTCCAAACGCGTATTATAAGTACTTAATATAGATAGAAATTTTAATGGAGAGATTTTGATTTTTTTAAAATTTATTTTTGAATAATTTTTTCAATGTTTTGAGAATAGATTGGTGTATTTATTTGTTTATTTTTAAATGAGTTTCTTTGAAGAAAAAAACTTTCTCCATAAAAATGTAATCTACTGAATTTTTTTTTTTGTAAATTGACTTCGGAAAATTTTTCAATCAGTGGCAACGCTGCATACTTGCCTATCCAGCTACCCATCCTAGTTTGTGTACCGTGTAGACTGGGAAAATGCGAAAAATGTTCTCGTATCGTGTGTTGCTGTTGACTTGGCATAAACAGGTTGCTGGTTGAGTGTTTGTTGTGCTACTGAGACATGTTCTCCCACACATACTTTATTTTTTTTTTCTTGTATCGTCTTTGCCAGGTCAAACATGGACATGATTGAATTCGGACTGTGCACTGAAATGTGTCCGAAAAAAGACATAGTTCCAGGAACTATACATGTCCGGAACTACCCAACTCTACTGCTTACGATCAGTATAACGAGATCTACAAGGGGAAAAGAAGGGAAGAACACCGACTTCTCAAAAGGAAAAAGAAGCAGCATGAGACGCGCTCGTTTGAGGAAATAGAGAGGTGCCATGACAGAAACGAGATTCGGAAGTCTTACGAAAAGGTAAAAAGATCCTGCCAGGGTGGCAAACCCCGAACTCAAGCTTGTTAAGACCAGCAGGGAAACATAGTTAAAAATCACAGTCGCTACTGAGGATCTGGAAAGATCATTTCTGAAGACTGCTTAACGGCAATGAGGACACAAATTCCGCTATCAGGCAGATTGCCCCATTCAGCTTGGACGATGATCAAGAATGCCGTCCTCCCGACCAAGAAAAGGTCAAGCTTGCCATATGCAGACTTAAATCAAATAAGACTGCAGGTGCAGATGGCCTTGATGCCGAACTTTTCAAGGCAGCTAGAGATCAGTTGAAAGGGAGCATGCACCAGCTGATCTGCATGATATGGTCGGAAGAAAGCATGCCCAATGAATGGAACTTCAGTATCGTATGCCCGATCATAAAGAAAGGAGACCCTCACAATTGCGCCAATTATAGAGGGATAAGCCTCCTTAACGTCGCTTATAAGATCTTGTCTGCTGTAATATGTGAACGTCTGAAACAACACGTCAACAACTTGATAGGTCCATATCAATGTGGTTTTAGACCAGAGAAGTCCACAATAGGCCAAATTTTCACATTACGGCAGATCTTGGAAAAAACCCGAGAATATAATATCGATACTCACCATCTTTTTATCGATTTCAAGGCCGCGTATGACAGTATCTTCAGATACGAGCTGTACAGGGCCATGTCTAGTTTCGGCATCCCTGCAAAAGTCGTACGACTATGCAGGTTGCCTTTGGAGAATTCATGCTGTGCCGTCAAGGTCGGTAAAGAACTCACGAAGACCTTTGATGTTGAGCTTTAGGCAAGGCGACAAACTGTCATGCGATTTCTTCAACATCATACTTGAACAGATTGTAAGAAACTCAAACGTCAACACCAAAGGAACAATCTTTCAAAAGTCTACAATTATTCGCCTATGCGGACGATATTGAAGTAATGGGAAGAAAAAAGCGTGATGTCATAGGTGCTTTAGAGAGTATTGAAACAGAAGCGGCAAAAATAGCTTTGATTTTTAATAAGGGCGAAACGAAGTATATGCTGTCATCAAACAAGGACACAGAACATCGACGAATTGGACAAAACGTCACAAAAGACAGGCATAATTTCGAGGTAGTACAGGTCTTCGTCTACCTAGGATCCGCTGTAGACACGGACAACAACATCAGTGCGGAGATCAAACGGAGAATAACTCTTGCCAACCGTTGCTTCTTTGGGCTAAGAAGGCAACTGAGAAACAAACCCCTCTCCAGAAAAACCAAGGTGACTTTGTATAAGACCTTAATCATCCCAGTCCTGCTGTACGGCGCGGAAGCATGGTCCCTATCGAAAGCGGATGAGCAAACTCTTGGTCGTTTCGAAAGAAAAATTCTCAACGTCAACACCAGAGGAACAATCTTTCAAAAGTCTACAATTATTCGCCTATGCGGACGATATTGAAGTAGTGGGAAGAAAAAAGCGTGATGTCATAGGTGCTTTAGAGAGTATTGAAACAGAAGCGGCAAAAATAGGTTTGATTTTTAATAAGGGTGAAACGAAGTATATGCTGTCATCAAACAAGGACACAGAACATCGACGAATTGGACAAATCGTCACAAAAGACAGGCATAATTTCGAGGTAGTACAGGTCTTCGTCTATCTAGGATCCGCTGTAGACACGGACAACAACATCAGTGCGGAGATCAAACGGAGAATAACTCTTGCCAACCGTTGCTTCTTTGGGCTAAGAAGGCAACTGAGAAACAAACCCCTCTCCAGAAAAACCAAGGTGACTTTGTATAAGACCTTAATCATCCCAGTCCTGCTGTACGGCGCGGAAGCATGGTCCCTATCGAAAGCGGATGAGCAAACTCTTGGTCGTTTCGAAAGAAAAATTCTCCGAATGATCTTTGGTCCCGTATGCGAAGAAAATGTGTGGAGAAGAAGATACAACAACGAGCTGTATGAGCCGTACCGTGACATGGGAATAGCCAGAAGAGCACGCATCGTGAGGCTACGATGGTTGGGCCATGTGGAGCGGATGGACCCAAACGCTACGGCTCGTCGGGTGTTCGAAAGCACATTAGAGGGAAATCGCGGAAGGGGAAGACCTCGTCTTAGGTGGCGCAATCAAATGGATGAAGACCTCAACCGACTTGGATTCCGAAACTAGAGAAAACTCGCCCGAAATCGAAGTCGTTATAGAAGGATGTTGGTTTAGACCCAGGTTCACCCCGAACTGTAATGCCCACCTTAGTAAGTAAGGAAGACTACGAAACCATTCATCGTAAGGGAAAGGAGCATGTGGTTCCGGATATGCTCTCTGGGGGGGTGCCGCAGCTGGGTGGTATCTCAGAAAGGGGTTTAGACCCTTGGGTTTCAAAAATGATTTGAGCAGTTACTTCAAATCCACTAAGGTATCGGGCTTGGAGGGTTGAACAAGGGAAGTTGTTCAAACTCCTCAAGCCCAATCGTATAGTAGTTCACGAAACCAATCAGGAATGGAAGAGAGTGATAGGGAAAAATGAAAAATAAGGTATTTTACAGGAGAACCATGATGCTCCTTTAGCGGGGCACATGGCAGTCAGGAAGACGTTTGCCAGAATAGCGGCGAAGTCTTATTGGCCAAAGATGATTGCCGATATTACAAAATACGTTAGGAGTTGTAAGGTTTGCCAACAAGTAAAGCGAGTAAATGATAAGCCAGCTGGTTTGATGAGGGAAAGAATAGGAATCAAATTACCTTGGGAGATGATTTGCATAGATTTAGTAGGGCCACTTCCGAAATCTAGTAGGGATTTTATCTTTATTTTAACAGTAGTTGATACCTCTACGAAGTTTCAACGCTAAGGTCGGTTACGGCCAAAGCAATTGTAGGGAACTTGAGGATAATGTTTTTCTGCTATTTGGCATACCAAAAGTTACTATTTGTGACAATGGTCCACAGTTCCGTTCCAAGGAACTCAAAACGCTTTGTGGCGCTATGCTTCACGGCGCACTACCACCCGCAGGCTAACCCTGTAGAAAGGATCAATCAGATCCTAAAGACGACACTACGAGCTTACGTTGCTGAAAACCATAGAGTGTGGGATTCACAACTAAGCAGGGTGGCGTGTGCGGTTCGCACGGCACAACAAGAGGTTTTGGGTGTTTCACCCTACTACGCAAATTTTGGGAGGGACATGGTGACTTCTAGTCAAGAAGCACCAACAGTAGGAGAGACTTCCGAGAATGGCCAAGGTCTGGGTGAGATCACTGAACGTTTTCGGGAACAGAAAAGAGACATTGAGACGAAGTTGAAGGCAGCATCGAAGAGAGCTGTAGAAGCGTATAACCTTCGATGGCGTGATGTTCAATATCACACCGGCGAATTATTATGCAGCCAAACTACCACCGAAATTTGTCGGTCCGTTTTTGATTCAGGAGCGTGTGTCACCTTGGACATACGTACTTCAAGATAATAATAATAAAGAGCGCGGGACTTGGCACGTCAAAGACTTGAAACCGTATATCGACGCATCCGAGAATGATTGATGTTAGCGTAGTTTTGGTGCCGATCTGCTATCAACTGCGAAAACACGCACCGTGCTAGTGTCCGTGAAAACTCTGTAAAATTCGTCCAACAAACAAACAAAACAAAAAAAAAAGAGAAAAAAGTATTACATTTATTCACCTACCCTTCAAATCAATAAGAAAAATTTTCCTGCCGCGTCGCGCCACATAAATTAATTCAGTGAATTAATTCTATTCAGTGCTGTGTGCCCCTCAATAAAAAAAAAAAAAAAAAAATTGACCTAACACAGTGCGTACCTTTTAACCATCTCCTCCCCCACACCACTCGCATAGTTTCGTTGGCTGCACACATTTCTTCGATTTGATAATTTCTTATCTTATCTAGGCAATGTGTGCAGGCCATGAAGCTGCACAACACAACGGTGTTGATTCCGTTGGTTAATCAAAGTCAAGTTGCTGGTGGGCATAACACCGCTAGTAATTTGCTTTGGTTTTCTAATAGATCTACACTTGTTGATCATACTTAGATAGCGTCTGCGATTGATATTTTGTTTTGTGTGTTTTTGTGAATTGTAATGTCGGGTAAGTTTAGAGTCGATTTTAGCAACATTAGGGGGTTGCGATCGAATTTCTTTGCTGTGTACGCTCACACTGCAAAATACAGGCCAGCTGTTTTGGCACTGAGTGAAACACAGGTTGGTGTTGATTCTGATCCCTCAGAGTTCAACCTGCCTTGATATAGCTTAGTTCCATTATTCTTTCCCTCCCATGGCCTCGTCGTTTATATTCGGAATGATATTGCTTACCAGCTTCTACCACAATACGGCCTCTGTTCTAATACGAACTTTAATTTCATGTGGTTAAAATTCACCGTCCGTAAGCATATCATTCACTATTGTTTTATTTACAGAAGCCCCAATTTAGATAGCAGTTCGACCTCTAACAAGTTTGATGCGCTATATGACTCCATAGTAAGAATTGTTTCCCTATATCCTCACACTGAAATCGCAATTGCGGGCGATTTCAATGTACACAATTCTCGTTGGCTTCGACATTCTGGCCCGGCAATACCCGAAGGAAAGTGTGTTGAGATCTTCGCTGAGTTTAACCAGTTAACTTGTTGATGAGCCCACTCGGGTTCCAGATATTGAAGGCCATGCGGCTAACACTCTTGACTTATTTCTCACTTCTCATCCCGAAAAATACAGGGTTGTAGTATCATCTCCTTTAGGCAAATCGGACCATTGTGTCATATTGGTAGATTTTTCGCTTTCCGTCACGGTAAAAAAAGATAAAGTCCCCAAAAGAACTGTGTGGCAATATGAGAAAGCCAATTGGGACGGCCTGAATAACTTCTTTCGAAATTTTAATTGGTCATTGTGCTTTCTCGACGGAAACGTTGATGCTTCAGCTGATATGATATCTAACATAATTCTCAACGGCATGAGAAATTTTGTTCCTCACAGATCAAAAAGTATCATCCCCAAAGAGAATTCGTGGTTTGATTCAAGCTGTAAAGAGGCGATTAGGGATAGAGAAAGTAGTTTTCGAAAACTTAAAGGCAACCCTACAGTAGAAGATCGAAATTTGTTCAAACGGGCCAGAAATATCTGTAATGCTTATATACAAAAGGCCAAGTTTTTGCATGACCAAAAAGTAAGGCAAAAAATACTGTTGTGTCCAAAAGGAGGCAAAAACTTTTGGTCTTTTGTTAAGAACGTTAAGAACTCGACCACGTCATCGGTCCCAAGGCTCGTCTTCAATGACTCTCCGTATGTCAGCTCCATCGACAAAGCCAATTTGCTGGCAGCTCAATTTGCTGCCAACTCGACACTTCCTCATAGCATATTGGCTCCACCTGAGCTCGAGGCTGCAAATTCTTTGATGAAGCAGATATTTTTTCGAACTCGCTCGGTTGCGAGAGTCCTCAAAGATCTCAACATACATAAATCCGCTTGTCCAGATGGTATCCCCGCCGTTATTCTGAAGAGGTGTTCTTCTACGCTGGCAAAACCACTGCAAAAACTTTTCCATCTTTCCTATTCTGCTGGGATTTTTCCGAGCAGATGGAAAACTGCATTTGTCCAGCTGGTCCCTTAAAAAGGCGAATCTTCCTCCCCTTCCAATTACCGTCCAATTGCACTTACGTCCCTCCTTTCCAAGGTCATGGAAACGTTGATAAACCGTCAACTTATGAAATATCTTGAAGAACGAAAGCTTTTTAATGACCGTCAGTACGGCTTTCGTAGCAAAAGGTCCACTGGTGATTTGATGGCTTATCTCACCGAAAAGTGGAACCAATCTTTACATTGTTTTGGAGAAAGTAAGATTATTGCACTTGATATTTGTAAAGCATTTGATAGAGTTTGGCATCAGGCTCTTTTATCGAAAATGCGTGCTTTTGGTATCGATGAGTCTCTTCTTCGTTGGATTAGAAACTACCTTTCCGACCGTTCAATACAAGTTGTGTTGGATGGCTTCAAGTCTGATACCCACTTCATAAATGCTGGTGTGCCCCAGGGCTCCGTTTTGTCTCCGACTCTCTTCCTCATTTTCATAAATGATCTCCTGTCTGAAACTTCTAATCCTCTCAATTGTTTTGCTGACGACTCGACCCCTTCATATTCGTTTCCAAATTCACGTCCCTGCTCTTCGGATGTGGAACTGGAACGGTTGCGTATGATAAGCTCATTGAATTCTAACCTTGACAGCATTGTTGCATGGGGTCTTATGAACCGAGTAGAATTAAATGCTTCGAAAACTCAATGCTGCCTCTTGTCGTTGAAGCTTAACATTCCCCCATTGCCATTATCCATGAATGGTACCTGCATCGAAGAAACCGAAAAGCTGTCAGTACTTGGTATGTGTGTAAACGATGATCTTCGTTGGAATGACCACATATTTGAAGTCGCCAAAAACGCTGCTAAATGCTTAGGCTTCCTTAGCCGATGCAGGAAATTCTTCACCCCTTCTGATCTGGCTACAATTTATAAGCCCTTCATCCGCCTAAAACTGGAGTATAACTCCCATATCTGGTCAGGTGCTTCTCAAACATCTTTGCACCTCCTTGATAGGGTACAAAATAGAGCGTTAAAATTGATAGGTGATAGTTCAATCGTAGAATCAATTGATTCTCTTGAACATCGTCGAGACGTTGCCTGTCTCACTCTCTTTTATCGCTTTTTTCACAAGCAGTGCTCTAGTGAAGTAGCCAGTTGCATTCCTCCCCTGAAACAATTTAGCCGCAACACCCGCCTCGCTAGGAATGTTCATCAGTTTTACCTTTAGCCCAACTTCGGACGTACAGTAAAGTATAGAGATTCGTATTTCAGTCGCACCACCCGAATGTGGAATAATTTACCTGGATCTGTATTTCCCCTTCATTACGATTCACAAAGATTCAAAAGCAACGTGCATCGGTGTCTCCTTTCAAATCCTCTCCTATTTTCCTAAATGCTCGCACTGTGTTTAACAACATTATAAGGGTATTCATAACCCTGTAGGAAACCATTTTTTTTTTTATATATATTACAACTACAGTTTTCATGCATTTTTTTTTATTATAACATTCATACTTCCAAGTTCAAAATTCAAATTCAAATTCAGTTTCCAAATTCAAATCAGTTCAGTTGGTTTGAGGATTAGGTTGAAGTAATAGCAATCGCTTATAGAAGGATGAAGGTAAGGTAGTGTGTGAGGTGTGGAACGTGTTGGTTCGGTCATTAGATGAGAGAGAGGAATGAACATCGTCGAGTATTGAACAAATCGTTAAATTAGGGGGAAGAAAACTAAATGCAACCCTTACAAATAAATCTAAATAAAACTACAGATAAATATGTGAAAAAAAAAGTAAAAGTAAAAAAAAAAAAAAAATAGTAAAAGAGGAGCAGCATCCGGAATTGATCCCGGACCCCAAAAATCAATACATCGTGGCATGGCGGTCATACCAATCGGGCCACGTAAGCTTGCAAAGTTTATATGACTAAGATCGTTTCATGTAATATGGGACATGGGAGCATACAAGTTAGATACTTTTCGAAGTTCGAAACACCTTATCATTTAACACCCACGAAGAGGATCGGCGTCCCCAACACAAGCGCAGTTCAGTTACGCGTCTTTTTCTATTGAAGGATATTTTAATCAAAAAAACAGGATAACGTCACACCTATTTTTCTAAAATTCTAAAGAAATTTTTGAAACGAAAAACAGAATTTTCTGAATAAAATTGGTGAAAATATGCCGAAAGAAGGAAGTGCGAAAAGTCACCATCTTACATTTTGCGAATGTATTGGTGAGGGAGTTTTGGTAACACAACAAGCTGACCCAACGCTATATAAGGGAGTGCACGACCTATCTTCCGTCTTTTCTTTCGTCAGGTGCATCGGTGCGTGTATCTCGTTGCTGTCGCTGTTACGATCGTCTTAAAAAAATAAAGATCAAACGGGTAAACTAAAAATAAAAAAAAAAATAAAAAAGTGTGGTGCAAAAAGACAAAAACAAAAGAACAAACAAAGTGCAAAGTGCATTTGAAAAAAAAGTAGGCTATAAAATAAAAAGCGCATTTGCGAGAATCCCTTCCCTCCCATTTAAAAAAAAAATATAAAAAAATTGAAGCACCAAAAGTGACGAAAAGGAAAGAAAATCGGTACACCAGATATTTGGCCAACACTTCTTCCACAGCAAAAACATAGGAGAACGCTGAAGGGTAAGTTCGGCACTGTTCCGAAAAAAAAAAAAATTTTGTAAAAGCCTATGCAGAATTAAAATTTCGCACATATATATTAAATACGCAGGCGCAAATAACGTATCCAGAAGCACATTTGAGGCATACATTAAGTATACACGTGCCACGCAAAAACCGAAGAAGATTACACCTAAGAACAACCTACAAGTAGCCACCCGCAATACATAACCCACGCCAGAGAGAAAAAAAAAACATCAAGAAGCAGAACACACCGAGCACGTTTGGTCAACGTAGACTCAGCAGCCCCATCAGACAGAAGCCCCACCAGAAAACACATCCAAACAACAACACCTCTGACGCCAAAGATAAAGCCCCAACAGCAAAAACACCTATCCAACAAAAAAAAAAAACACGTCATCATATCATACACCAGCATACGCAAGAAAAAAAAATCATCCGCAGCAGTCATCCTCATATCATCGTGATCGTATCAATAGATTTGATCAGCGCCCTACTTTTCATCCCAATTACAACACCATCCATTCATCAGTCTTCCCATCTTTAACTCATCGCATTCAACAACAACCACACAGCCAGCCAACAGTATTCCACACACACCAACCATGTCCAACCTGCATGCCCATAGCGGCTACAAATATAAATAAAAAAAAAACTTTAGAAAAAAAAAAAGCTAAGTATTCATTAATTTATAGTCATTCAATCTTTATGTACGGTTGTTCAAATTGTTTTTCCTTTTTCCCTCCTCAATTAGCTAAACGCGATAGAAGTGTTAACGTAAACACACCTATGATCAACACCAGTCCCTCGATGCTGTGCACACCATCAAGGAGAAGTGGATATAAACTTATCGAAGAAAATTTGTATCGCGAATCTAAATATGAGATTTCGCTTTTAGTGGGTGAGTGATTAACTATTTAATTTTACCATAAATTTGAACGACCAATTAGTTCATTAGTTCCGATTAAACTTGTTTTTTTTTACTTTCGTATAATAATTTAATAAAATCCTATAAGTATACTTTACATTTCAACGATATAAGTTAGTGTTCTCTTTGAAACCGACTCAAAGGAAAGATTAGTTTCTTTTTAAATAAAAATTGGAATCGGAGTCGTAGATTTCTTTCTTTACAAATTTTAAATGTTGAAACGAATCATTCGTCATTAAGTGCAGGGAATACAGGCTACATAATATCTTAGCTTGAGCACGAAGTGGAAAATATACAAAAGTACATACTTTCAGGGGGTATGGTACGATTCGTCATTTTTATCTCGTTTATTGTTGTTTCACCAAAATTGTTTCGCATTTTGTTGTTTCGCAATTTGTTGTTAAGTTTTTCGTTTGTTTGGTTTATTTATTTTTCGATATTTCTCGCTTCGCCTTACATTCGTTTCGTTTAAAGATCATTTGGGTTTTGATTACTTTATATTTGGCTCGTCTCGTTTTCTGTTGTCTCGTTTTTCGATTATTTCGCTTTTGTTTATATAGATTTTGATTATTTCGCCATCGTTTGATTGGCATTTTGCATTTTGTGGATGAAAAAAGAGGCTAGAGGTGTAAAAATTCGCGCGAATTTTTACACCTCTAGCCTCTTTTTTCATCCACAAAATGCAAAATGCCAATCAAACGATGGCGAAATAATCAAAAATTGAGCTCTACCGGTTATTTTAACAGTGTTCTAAGCTTCTCATCAAACTTTATTGACAATTGATTAGAACCATCAAAGATATACCATATTTTGGAAGCATTTTCAGGACCAATTACTCAGAAATAATATCAAATTTCGAAATATTAGGTACATTGTTTTATTAACAAAAACATTCATTTGAACAACAAAACTGAACATATTCATAATGTATAGTTACAAACATAAAAACTTTTTTTTCCTTTACAAAATCAAAAACATAATAATGAGTACAAAAAAAAATAACACTATCTTATAATCGTTGTGAACTAATACAGTTTGATATTTGAAGCTAGCGCTTTTAATAGACCAATATCGGAATAATTATCTTGATTTTCGAGAATAGTTCTGATTCTAGAATCTTTGTCTGCATACCTTCGTTTTTTATTTGGAATTAAGTCTCCTCTTGATATTTTTTCGATTGCAACATCAACATTTTTCTTTTCTTTTTTAAGCTCAAAAATAAGTTTGTAAAGACCAATATTTGATGCTCCAATAACAGCATTTAGGTGCCGGTGAAAAGACTCAGCGTAATTTTGTGATGTTGGCATATTCATTTCGAATTGGTTGGAAATGCTCCAAAATAGTGGAAGATAGCTAGGTGGTTTTCCCCCTCTTCCATTTACATAAAATTCATCAAACCAATCCAATATTGGTTGTGCTTCAGTGGGCATTTCTTCCTTTAATTTATTAAAGGCTAAAGAAATCCTGTCAGGTGACAAAAATGAAAGTGCACCTATCTGCCGGATTTTCAGAGAAAACTCGGGATCGGAGCCGTACCTTCTTTGTAAGCCTGATTTTTGTACATGACGGTAAATGCTTTGAAAAAGATGAAAACTGCATCCTTTTGGAATGCAATCAACATAACAGTTTCTTATACTATTAATTGCAGCTTTTTCGAAATCCATAACACACAATTTCGGATTTAATTTAACACCGTGCTTTAAAGCGTAACTGTTAAGACTATGAAACATTAAGTCATACAGTTTCGTGCTTTTTCCTGTCATCAGAGCAAAAACCATTGGATATACTTTAAAACTATCATCAACACTACAATGAATAGTATAAAGTTGATAGAACAATGTAGGTACAATTTTGAAAGTACCATCCATCATCCACAACTCACTTTTTTCTAACAATTTTATATTTTCTATATTAGTCATCAAAATAATCTTTAATAATGTCGTCTACTATAAAAAGCTGATCATCTAAATATTTAATTTCTTCTGGCAAAATAAAGTCGATTGTATTTGGTTCAACCATTGGATCAAAACATTTCTTTCTTTCTCTCTTAATTTGCTGTTGAAGAGATGATTTAGACGGAAGGTTGATGCTAACTTCGTGATTGCAACTTGCCACGTTGTCCTGTATAATCCTGCTGCTACGGTCAGCGCTTCTTTTGGCACACTCCCTGATTTTCTGCAAAACATCTGCTACCGGCTTTCGCAAGGCATTTGGTTCATGGTTATGTTCACCAATCACTGAATTCATTTTATGGTTTTCACCCGTTTTCAGTGTTACTAATTGCACTTTACAATTATAGTTTCTATTTTTTCTTAACTCACAGCACCAGAAATACATGTTATCAGATTTTGTTCTTACAAAATCATAGGAAAACCCTTCAAAACTAACTTTTTCTTTTCCTCTTATCGATAAGAAAGTATCGCAAACTTCTTTATTTTCCATGTTACTTTTAAGCAGAATAACAAAAGAAAATATTTATTAAATTTCTGAAAAACCGAACCGCGCAACTTCACAAGCAATAATAATTTGATAATAAGCGAAGTAATTGAATGCCAAAACAATGGATTAGCGTAGAGACAAAATGCAAAAAAACAGTTATCGAGATAAAAAAAGTCTAGATAATCATTTGTAGGTTCAATGGAAATGCAAAAAAATGGTAAGCAAGATAAGAAATGCAAAGTAAGCGTGTGGCGAAATGATTGAAAATCTAAATAACAGAAAAACAAAACAGGCAATGCGAAGTAAACGAAAATAATTGTGTCAAAAGCCAAATAAAGGAATGCGTAGTAAAATGTGCGAATCAATAGGCACCCACTTTCAGGATACTTATAATTGTTTTTGTTTGGAAATGAATTTGAATTTTGAATTTGAATCGACGAAATTTAACGTAATAATTATATTACCGATTTATATTGATGTTTTTTTTTTACCTGATTGTAACAACAAACTAAGATACGCCAATGCAAGGCCATTTTAGTGATAATTTTTTTTTCGCTTTAAGACCTTAAAATTTGTCGATTATCGTTAAATTTATTTTTTTAGTTTTAAGAATCCTTTTGCTTATATAAATATATCGATTTTTCTTACGCTCCCATTAATTAAAACTATTTTGATAAACATGAAAATATTATAGTTTTTGAATGGCTTGTTTATGGGTTCGTTTCGTTCTTTTGGATTTTCTTTATCGCAGCCAGGTACAGTTGTATCTCGTTCGTTTTCGCAATATTTCGTTTTCGCAATATCTCGTTTTCGCAATATCGTTTCGGAGTTTTTAGTATTCGGAGGACGTTAAAAGTTTCGTGATTTAGACTAATTATGATAATGGTATAAGTTTTTTTTTTGTGAGTGTGGCTTTGCCAAGGATATCCGGGGTGTAGAGTAGATCTTAGACAACAACAGATTGATGACGTAGGACGTCAGATTTTTTTTTGAATTGGGGGTTACTACAAACTCGAGGACACGGTAATCCAGGATGGTATCGTTCAAGAATTTATTTTCTTTGGTATGATACCGAGGGAGGGAAAATCCTCAGACGAGCTTTTACATCAGTGCTCTCCTCACTTTGAATCCTTATAGGAATTTTTAGGATGAATAGGACATTTCAGGCTTCGCTCGAATTTTCGTACAGTAACGGCATGAAAACGTAACGGCCGTCCATGATTCCGACGCAAGAACCCCCCCTCCGACGAGTTAGTTTTGGCTATGCAAGCATGCCAAGCGGTCGTGAGTCATGGAAAACCATCTGCCTCGCTATCAGGACTTTCTTAGTGTCCCTGTAAGCGCTGAGAAATAACGTTAGTGCAAAAGGTGGATGGTCGAAAGGGATTACCTTGGGTTTTTTTTTTTTTTTTTTTTTATGTCCTTCCTCGAATATCACCTCGAGGGTACGTTACAACCCCTTGATGTGCGCGTTGATTATAAAAAAAAATTTTTTTTTTTGTAATCTTATAACTCACAGAAACGTGATTGAGAATTGTTTAGAGTTTTTTTTTCTGATGTAAAGTCCTTGTTGAACCATCTAAAAAATTCAAAATAAACAGCAACATAGGAAGCATTAAACAATTAAAAAAAAAACACCTCTGTAATATAAATGAATTTTAATAAAAAAACTAATGAGCATACTACAAGATTGCTTACATGCTGTATATATTGTAACGTGAACCCAACATTTAATACCAATTTCCTAATCGAAAACGTTCAACCGAAAACACAAGCGGAGAGACTAGTGTAAGTGTAGAAATATACCAGAAGGGAAAAATGTTTGAAATTAGTGATACCAGAAGGGAAAAATGTTTGAAATTAGTGGAGAGTGGAGACCATTTGGAAATTACTGGAGAGTTCTAGATTTTGATTATAGAGTGATAAAGCTAAGAGTAAATTGTGGTATACAAGTGATAGTCCAAAAGTCGAGTTGAGATAGAACAAAGTATAGATACTGAATAAAAGTTGTAGAAATAAATTGAAAGGTGAAGTTTTATTTTGCGAACTAAGCTAAGTCAGAAGTGTAAATAAAATTTATTTGACTAGTAAAATGTAAAAAAAAAGTAAAATACAGTGAAAATGGGTAAGTTGTTGGAAGAGCTCTACTGCATTGAGCTTAAAAGTGAGTTAGGTAAGCGAAATGTTTCAAGAGCGGGATCGAAAAATGAGCTCTTCCTGCGCTTGCGCAACTATTTGGAATAGCAAGGGGAAGACGTAAACACTTTTGTTTTTGAAACAGAAGTGGAGGAAGAGGAAGTAAGTGAAAGTGTAGATTTTTCTAGCATAATGAAGCTTTTATTAGAACAAGAGACGGAACAGCAGAAGGTTCTCGAACAACTTGAAGGACAACGAAACGAGCAAAAGAAGCTGGTTGAAGAACAACGAAGCAAACAAAAGAAAGAACAACAGAATATTCTCGAAAGACTTGAGGCGCAACAGAATGTTTTAAAAGGTCAGAAAAACATTCTAAAAGGTAAATTGGGTAACATTGAGAAAAATGTATGTGCCCTAGACGAACGCGTCGAGGTGGTGGAAAAACAGCTTTCTGTTGTAGAAAATCGTTTGGAAAGCCGATGCGATAAACAGTTCTCTGTTCTGACAAAGGAATTAGACTAGATCCGGAAAATCAAAATTCGAGAATCCCAACATTTGATGGACAGTCTTCTTGGCCAGTTTACAAGAGACAATTTGAGGCAGCCGTGACATTAAATGGCTGGGATGACGAAGACAAGTACATAGCACTGACTCTTGCTCTTAGAGGACCAGCAGCTGAATTACTTCAAACAGTTGCAGCTGGTAAGAGCGGTGACTTCAGTTCTCTCGTGGCAGCTATAGATAAACGCTTTGGAGATAGCCACTTGAAAGAAGTCTTCCGAGTCCAACTCAATAACAGAGTCCAGAAAAGGGGTGAAAGTCTACAGCAGCTCCAAGCAGACGTTGAAAGACTGGTTCACCTGGCATACCCGGATGCTGGAGAAGAAATCATCAACCAGCTTGCTGTTGAGTCCTTCGTTCGTGCCATTTCCGATATATATCTTGAGAGGTCTGTGCGAACTGCTAGAACACGTACTCTTTCTGAAACTTTAGCATTCGCATTGACAATTGAAGCAGCAGAACAGGCTTCTCATGGAGTACATCGACTTAGAGAAGCTATAGTCGAAGAATGCTCGTGCCAAAGAGCTGAAATACACAAAAGAACCAGCGGAGCGGACTAGCAAGATGTTGGAACTGCAACAAGACCGGGCACTTACAGCGTCAATGCCGACTACCACCAAATAAAGCCGGTTGTCAACATTGTGGAAGCAAGAGATCCAACCCAGAGCAAGGTAACAACAACACCATCGTTGCCTATCAGCCCATTTCCCATCAGGGAAACGAGTAAGAACCAACTTCAAGGGGCAGAGGCTGGTTTGTTGTATCGATGGCCCCAGAACCACCATCCAGGTCTATCAGACCAAACGAGACAACAAAAGTCTGACTGTGGAGACTACTATTAACGGGAACAAACATGTGGCTACCATCGACACCGGTGCCACAGCATCCATAGTACGTCGAGACCTGGTAAAGATGACGTGGCTTCATAACACCAATAGCTACCGTCTAAGAACCGCAATGGGAGAAGCAGCAAGAGTATATGGAGAAGTGTGTCTTAAGATGCGACTGGACGATCAAGTGTTTACTCATCAATTCCTGGTGGCAGATATATGTGAGGAGTGCATCATTGGAATCGGCTTTATGAAACAGCACGGAGCTATTTTTTTCTAGGTAGGTTTTGAAGTACCAAAATAAGGAACTTCCAATGACCTATTCGAACGAAAGTACGCCGACACTGAGAACTGTCATCAAGGAAGATCTGATTCTGCCTGACTGAATTCAACCGGACCTTGAAAGAACACCTCACCAAGGTCGTACGCGACTACCAAAGAGACTGGGATAGGCACGTACCGCTATTCCTGATGGCCTTTAGAAGTGCGGTACATAGCTCGACAGGACAAACACCATCTGGCATCCTGTTCGGGAAAACCATGCGGCTGCCCAGTGAACTTAAATTTGGATGCCCCACAGAGGAGCCACAGGACACGAACGAGTATGTGGACGACCTAAAGAAGAGACTCACTGACATCCATAAAAGAGCAAGGGAACGGATGAAAGCCTACAGCGACCAGCTGAAGACACGGTACGACACAAAAGCGACAACGGCAGGATTCCAAGCAGGAGATCGTATGTGGCTTTATATTCCTCATTGTAAAAAGGGATTGCTACCGAAACTTCAGCAGAACTCCTTATACTGTTGTCACGAGGATTAACGACGTGGTTTACCGCATCCAAAGAGGACTAAGAGGCACGTTAAAAGTAGTTCATTGTGACCGGCTGCATCGATATAGTGGCGAGGCTGCAGATGGAATTATTAGAGACGAACAATCTTAAGGAGGGGGCAGTGTAACGCGAACCCAACATTAAATACCAATTTCCTAATCGAAAACGTTCAACCGAAAACACAAGCGGCAACACTGGTGTAAGTGCAGAAATATACCAGACGGGAAAATGTTTGAAATAAGTGGAGAGTGGAGACCATGTGGAAATTACTGGAGAGTTCTAGATGCAATGCCATTCGATATAAATAGCCCGCCCGAGGCAACCAGATGTCAGTTTTGATTATAGAGTGATAAAGTTAAGAGTAAATTGTGGTATACAAGTGATAGTCCAAAAGTCGAGTTGAGATAGAATAAAGTATAGATACTGAATAAAAGTGGTAGAAATAAATTGAAAGGTGAAGTTTTATTTTCCGAACTAAGCGCACGTTACAATATATACAAAAGAACGCAAATATATATAATCACTTATGACTATCTTAAACCTAATTGTCTTAAAAACTAAAGAAATAGTACCTCAAAAAAAAAAAAATATATTTACAAACCAACAAACATTGTCTACTTAGCTGATCGATCGATTGATAAGGAACTCCGTTTGCCTAGTGCAGCACCTACCCCTCGGCTCATGTACCTAAAAATAAAAAAAATAAAAAGTAAACAAACGAGCAAATGCATATGAATATACGTGTATATACTTACATACTGCGTACGCCAATTGGGCAGCGGAGTCTCGGGAAATAATTTCACAATGCAGCAACAACTATCTCTTGTGTTGAATTAGTCTAAGCTACGAAAACATAAGAAAGAAAAAAAAAATAGGATTAATTCATTGAAAGTATCAAAACTAAGACAAACTACACAGAAAATGCAAGTATTATAACCTCCTATTAGGTTGAAAATTGACTTGCAGATTTAACATATTAAAAACATATAAATCACTGAACAAACACATGAAATCACTGATTTCGTCAAAGGTAAACACTTTTCTTTTTTAATATAAACAAATTAATTAATTAAACTCGCGATATCACAAATGTCAAATCAATGAACATGCGCGAAACTTCAAAGTCAATCTGACTCGGCAACTTTACAATCAGAATGTACAAGGTACATTAATTAGGGAAATTATTGAATGAAAGGTTCAAAAATTTTATTATTTTGCAAGATAGCACTTTATTTAGTTAAAATTTAATAATTTGTTTATTCTCATAGGTAACAATAGTAAAAAGGCAGATAGGAAATAGTTATGGAAACCAGAAGGAGGTATAAAATCGCGAGCAAAGGAGCACGAAAAAGGTAAATGGCGTGCGACGGCATTGCCAAGTGCGGATAATCAGCGAATAAATATCTATTTGATATACTTACCATGATAAAGGGAAAAGTATATTTTACAATAAAGTTAATAAAGATTAGAACAATTATGTAGGTAAAAGAGTTTAATTTTAGAGGAAGTTTAATAATATTGAGCAACATATCAATCAAGGCATTGCGATAAGCTTTAATTTTCATTCTTTTTTATTTCATGAATTCACCACGCCCTCAAATGGAATGAAATAAAACAAATGGTAATGATGCAACCACAAAAAAACGGAATATAACTGCGCGAAAGCACCTATAAAAGGAAAGGGACCGGCAGTCAAACTTCACTCCAAACTCCTGAACAGTCGGAGTAGTTTTAGTATATCAAGTAAATTAATTCCAGGTTTAAACTAGCGATCAAGAAGCATAACAGGGGTAAATCAAATTTGAAATCGATCTTATTGGTCGAACATACCTTGATAAAACCTGTCTCATTATTAATATTTATCATAGCATAGTTAATCTCAAGTTGAAATCGTTCAGCGATAATATACGCTGTGCGAACGTGATTTGAGTACAACTGTAGAAGTAATTTGTACGTATAATTAACCTCATATGTAAAAAAATCAATTTGAAATTGTCTAGCGCCCATATACGTTGCACAAACATAACTTGAGAAAGACTTGTTATAAGATTGAAGGCATTCGACGAATTATACGTCGTGTGTGTATAATCCTACACTAAGGACATAGGTTAAGCCAATCGACGTTAATGAAAAGCAAATCTAATCAATGAAAGTATACACAATTCAATCTTTTCTTTTCTAAGTTTTCGAAGCACCTTTTTTATTAACAGCTTTCGTAAGTATAAGTTGCTTGAAAAACATAGGTGGTTCCATCCAGGAATTGTGTAGTACTCATTGACGAGGTTTCGTTTTATTTATTGTAGCGCTAGCGCAAACTTTTTATTTTGAATATCATACTCTTATTGTTTTTTTTTGTTCACGTTGTTTTTTTTTGTGGGTATAACAGCAAAAAAAATCAATTATACAGCTCTCTACACCGTATTTACAACTGTATAACATAAAACCGTAAACACACATCATGTCTAAGCTAGATGAAATGCTGGATACCCAAATTGTTTTAAAAACAAAAACTGAGAAAACAATAGAAAATGGAAAAAACCAGGCTAGAAAAAAGAACCGTTGGATTCTTTAAACAAAGGTTAATCGATTTACGTTCCTTATGGCAAGAGTTTGTCCAACAAGATCGGCAAATTCATGAGATCATCATTACCACCAGGGCGGAATGTGAAAATGCATACATCAAAAAACAACAGTTTGATGATGTGAAAATAAAATATTCCGAATATATGGGTGAACTTGAAGATGGGTTGAGCAATTTGTCATCCGATATAGGTCAAATTCCGATGCCCCCATCTGAGACTCGTAGTTTCAATACACAGTTACCAAAAATAACACTGCCTAAGTTTGATGGTGATTATAATTCATGGAGATCGTATCACGACCTATTTAAATCCTTGGTTCATGACAATATGCAGCTGCAACCAGTTCAAAAACTGCATTATCTGAAAGGTTGTCTTACGGGTGAAGCAGAGAGAGTGCTAAAATCCACCCCAATCACCAATCAAGATTACGAGCCGGCATGGAAAAAACTAAAGGAAAGATTTGAAAATACAAGAACCTTATTTAATTTTCACCTCAAGGCTCTGACAAATCAGACAAAAATTTCAACTGAGTCAGGAAAAAATCTGAAGGTGTTAGTTGATACTACCGAAGAATGCTTGCAGCAGCTCAAAGCATTAAAGGTGGACACTAGCACGTGGGATGCATTGTTGATCTACCTAACGGTACAAAACCTACCGTTTGCTACAATGCGTCTCTGGGAAAAAGAACTAGGAAATGATCAAGGTCTCCCAGACCTTATTTATGATGTTCTTGCATACAAGAAGTCGTGCGTTAGAATCCATAAGCAGCAGGTTGGAAAAAAGAACCGTTGGATTCTTTAAACAAAGGTTGATCGATTTACGTTCCTTATGGCAAGAGTTTGTCCAACAAGATCGGCAAATTCATGAGATCATCATTACCACCAGGGTGGAATGTGAAAATGCATACATCAAAAAACAACAGATTGATGATGTGAAAATAAAATATTCCGAATATATGGGTGAACTTGAAGATGGGTTGAGCAATTTGTCATCCGATAAAGGTCAAATTCCGATGCCCCCATCTGAGACTCGTAGTTTCAATACACAGTTACCAAAAATAACACTGCCTAAGTTTGATGGTCATTATAATTCATGGAGATCGTTTCACGACCTATTTAAATCCTTGGTTCATGACAATATGCAGCTGCAACCAGTTCAAAAACTGCATTATCTGAAAGGTTGTCTTACGGGTGAAGCAGAGAGAGTGCTAAGATCCACTCCAAATAATTATATATACAAAAGAACACAAATATACAATCACTTATGACTAACTCAAACCTAATTGTCTTAAAAACTAAAGAAATAGTACCTGAAAAGAAAAACAAACCATTAAAATATTTACAAATCAACATACATTGTCTACTTAGCTGATCGATCGATTGATAAGGAACTCCGTTTGCCCAGTGCAGGGGCCCTACTCTGTATTTCGTTTCGAATCGTAAGTCTATTCGAAAGTGATTTTCGATCCGATTATGAATTCGTACTCTGTATTTCGTTTTCGAATCGAAAAAAAAGTATTTGTTAATATTTTCATTAACGGAATAGATTTGAGAAGTCTTGAAACATTTCTCAAGATATATATGTCAAATCAAGCAAAAAAAATAATATCAAAGCAAATTGCAAACAAGTAAAAATATAAATAAATGAAATAAAATGAACGTTTTCGGATTTGCCGTTCCGAAAGTGGCTGATTCGAATCCGCTTTAGAAATAAAGAGTACAAAATATTCGTTTTCGGAAATTTTTGCTTTCGAAACGAATTACAGAGTAGGGCCCCAGCACCTACCCATCGGCTCACGTACCTAAAAATAAAAAAAATAAAAAGTAAACAAACGAGCAAATGCATATGAATATACGTGTATATACTTACATACTGCGTACGCCAATTGGGCAGCGGAGTCTCGGGAAATAATTTCACAATGCAGCAACAACTATCTCTTGTGTTGAATAAGTCTAAGCTACGAAAACATAAGAAAGAAAAAAAATAAAGGATTAATTCATTGAAAGTAGCAAAACTAACACAAAACTACACAGAAAATGCAAGTATTTTAACCTAGGTTGAAGATTGACTTGCAGATTTAACATATTAAAAACATATAAATCACTGAACAAACACATGAAATCACTGATTTCGTCAAAGGTAAACACTTTTCTTTTTTAATATAAACAAATTAATTAATTAAACTCGCGATATCACAAATGTCAAATCAATGGACATGCGCGAAACTTCAAAGTCAATCTGACTCGGCAACTTTACAATCAGAATGTACAAGGTACATTAATTAGGGAAATTGTTAAATGAAAGGTTCAAAAATTTTATTATTTTTGCAAGATAGCACTTTATATAGTTAAAATTTAATAATTTGTTTATTCTCATAAGTAAGAATAGGAAAAAGGGAGATAGGAAATAAATATGGAAACCAGAAGGAGGTATAAAATCGCGAGCAAAGGAGCACGAAAAAGGTAAATGGCATGCAACGACACTGCCAGGTGCGGATAATCAGCGAATAAAAATCTATTTGATATACTTACTATGATAAAGGGAAATGTATATTTTACAATAAAGTTAATAAAGATTAGAACAATTATGTAGGTAAAAGAGTTTAATTTTAGAGGAAGTTTAATAATATTGAGCAACATATCAATCAAGGCATTGCGATAAGCTTTAATTTTCATTCTTTTTTATTTCATGAATTCACCACGCCCTCAAATGGAATGAAATAAAACAAATGGCAATGATGCAACCACAAAAAACGGAATATAACTGCGCGAAAGCACCTATAAAAGGAAAGGGAACGGCAGTCAAACTTCACTTCAAACTCCTGAACAGTCGGAGTAGTTTTAGTATTTCAAGTAAATTAATTCCAGGTTTAAACTAGTGATCAAGAAGCAAAACAGGGGTAAATCAAATTTGAAATCGATCTTATTGATCGAGTATACCTTGATAAAACCTGTCTCATTATTAATATTTATCGTAGCATAGTTAATCTCATGTTGAAATCGTCCAGCGATAATATACGCTGTAAGAACGTGATTTGAGTACAACTGTAGAGGTAATTTGTACGTATAATTAACCTCATATTTAAAAAAATCAAGTTAAAATTGTCTAGCGCCCATATACGCTGCACAAACATAACTTGAGAAAGACTAATTATAGGATTGAAGGCATTCGACGAATTATACGTCGTGTTTGTATAATCCTACACTAAAGACATAGGTTAAGCCAATCGACGTTAATAAAAAGCAAATCTAATCAATGAAAGTATACACAATTCAATCTTTTCTTTTCTAAGTTTTCGAGGCACCTTTTTTATTTACAGCTTTCGTAAGTATAAGTTGCTTGAAAAACATAGGTGGTTCCATCCAGGAATTGTGTAGTACTCATTGACGAGGTTTCGTTTTATTTATTGTAGCGCTAGCTCAAACTTTTCTTTTGAATATCATACTCTTTTTGGTTTTTTTTGTTCACGTTGATTTTTTTTGTGAGTATAACAGCAAAAAAAATCAATTATACTGCTCTCTGCACCGTATTTACAACTGTATAACATAAAACCGTAAACACACATCATGTCTAAAGCTAGTCCTAAACGACGAACATGCTCGCCGAGCATGCTCGTTTGCATTATCCCACAGACGACGAACACATTTGCCGAGCATTCATTTCATGTTGATTCCCCACAGCGTAAACGTGTGTATTCTTCTATTAAATTGAGGCTGTCTGTTGCCTTTTTACTTTATCCGCGATATACACACGACGACGTCCACAGCAGAAATGAGGTTTGCTTCATAGTAAAAAACCGGTTTGCTCGCGAGCATGGCCCTACATGGCAAACATCAAAGCCAACGAACATAAGAAAATCGAAAATTATCGCCAACAGCGAGCGGCTCGCCAACTGCTCGCCAACCAACCCCTAGACGATGAAAATACGGCGAGCACGAGCATGCTCTGCGAGCATGTTCGTCGTTTAGGACTAGCTTAAGCTAGATGAAATGCTGGTAACCCAAATTGTTTTAAAAACAAAAATTGAGAAAACAATAGAAAATGGAAAAAAAACAGGTTAGAAAAAAGAACCGTTGGATTCTTTAAACAAAGGTTGATCGACTCACGTTCCTTATGGCAAGAGTTTGTCCAACAAGATCGGTAAATTCATGAGATCATCATTACCACCAGGGCGGAATGTGAAAATGCATACATCAAAAAACAACAGTTTGATGATGTGAAAATAAAATAATAAAAAAATCAGACAAAAATTTCAACTGAGTCAGGAAAAAATCTGAAAGTGTTAGTTGATACTACCGAAGAATGCTTGCAGCAGCTCAAAGCATTAAAGGTGGACACTAGCACGTGGGATGCATTGTTGATCTACCTAACGGTACAAGACCTACCGTTTGCTACAATGCGTCTCTGGGAAGAAGAACTAGGAAATGATCAAGGTCTTCCAGACTTTATTTATGATGTTCTTGCATACAAGAAGTCGTGTGTTAGAATCCATAAGCAGCAGGTTAGAAAAAAGAACCGTTGGATTCTTTAAACAAAGGTTGATCGATTTACGTTCCTTATGGCAAGAGTTGGTCCAACAAGATCGGCAAATTCATGAGATCATCATTACCACCAGGGCGGAATGTGAAAATGCATACATCAAAAAACAACAGTTTGATGATGTGAAAATAAAATATTCCGAATATATGGGTGAACTTGAAGATGGGTTGAGCAATTTGTCATCCGATAAAGGTCAAATTCCGATGCCCCCATCTGAGACTCGTAGTTTCAATACACAGTTACCAAAAATAACACTGCCTAAGTTTGATGGTCATTATAATTCATGGAGGTCGTTTTACGACCTATTTAAATCCTTGGTTCATGACAACATGCAGCTGCAACCAGTTCAAAAACTGCATTATCTGAAAGGTTGTCTTACATGTGAAGCAGAGAGAGTGCTAAGATCCACTCCAATCACCAATCAAGATTACGAGCCGGCATGGAAAAAACTAAAGGAAAGATTTGAAAATACAAGAACCTTATTTAATTTTCACCTCAAGGCTCTGACAAATCAGACAAAAATTTCAACTGAGTCAGGAAAAAATCAAAAGCTGTTAGTTGAAACTACCGAAGAATGCTTGCAGCAGCTCAAAGCATTAAAGGTGGACCCTAGCACGTGGGATGCATTGTTGGTCTACCTAACGGTACAAAAGCTACCGTTTGCTACAATGCGTCTCTGGGAAGAAGAACTAGGAAATTATAAAGGTCTTCCAGACTTTATTTATGATGTTCTTGCATACAAGAAGTCGTGTGTGAGAATCCATTAGCAGCACAATGGTTCCAAAACAAACTACAAGTTCAATAAAAAAGGAAGGTGTTCAAACATACCATACCATTGTAAACGCCAATTGCCCTGCTTGCAACGAAAAGCATTACGTTGGAAAATGTTTTTCGTACTTAAGTATGGACGTCCCAACTCGAAGAAGAATAATCAAGGCAGCAAATAGATGTCTGAATTGTTTTTCCGACAACCATACGCATACCAAATGCAAAAATAAATACCGCTGCATGAAATGTCAGCAACCACATCATTCCACCCTACATTTGAATGAATTTTCAGCAAAAGATCTCATCAAAGAATCGGGCAATCACAACGTTGAAAAAACAAACACATTTTTTTCCTCGAAAAATCATAGCGCTTTGTTACCAACTGCGTTGGTAGCTGCTCGTGACCGCAACGGTCACGTTATAGTGTTGCGATGCCTTAGATCTAGATTCCGGTTCACAAACCTCGTTCATAACAGAGAAAGCCTGCAATAGGCTACAATTGCGAGGTAAATCCACATCAGTGGAAATCATTGGTTTGAGTAAAAACCAAACTGCTTGCTCCAAGCAGCGAGTGCAGCTGAGACTACAAGCCATTAACGCTAGCAACAATGTAGTTGTAAGCAATATGTTCGTATTGAAAACAATAACGGACGCGCTATCAGCAAAGGAAATAACAATCCGAAACTGGAAACAAACACTAGAGCTCAAGTAAGCGGACCCGATGTTTTGGAAACCTAATTCTATCGACGCTTTACTCGGAGCAGATGTATATAGTCATATCATTCGTGAGGACGTACGTAATGGCCCTGAAGGAGCTCCTGTAGCTATTAACACTATGTTTGGGTGGATTATTATAGACAAAATTGCGAATCGATGCACCTCTTCAGTGAAGATATTTACCGCCACAGTTCAACAGGCAACCAAGGGGCTCAATTTCGAAATGCAGAAATTTTGGGAATTGGAAGAAGTACAAGGCTTCAACAAGCACACCCCAGAAGAATTTTTACACCTCTAGCTTCTTTTTTCATCCACAAAAAGCAAAATACCAATCAAACGATGGCGAAATAATCAAAAATTGAACTGTACCGGTTACTTTTGTATTATAACAATTTGCTTAGCTTCTCATCAAACTTTATTGAAAATTGATTAGAATCATCAAAGATATATCATTATTTAGAAGCATTTTTAGAACAAATTAGTTAGAAATAATATCAAATTTCGAAATACATATTGGGTGCATTGTTTTATTAACAAAAACATTCAGTTGAACACCAAAACTGAACATATCAATAATAGTAATCTGATAATGAGCGAAGTAATTGAATGCGAAAACAATAGATTACCGTCGAGACAAAATGCGGAAAAACAGTTATCGAGATAAATAAAGTCCAAATAATCATTCGTAAGTTCAATGGAAATGCGAAACACATGGTTAGCAAGATAATACATGCAAAGTAACTGTTCAGGTCAACACCAAAAACAGCGTCAGTGGGTCAAACTGCACTCAATGGAGTACTGACGCTGCAGCACGAGTAAACAACGGGGATGTCGCAACTGGGCCATTTAATATGTATTAATTTAGGTGTAAGCAATTTTGCATTTCATAACTGTTCTATATTAATTAATTTAGGTGTAAGAAATTTGTCATTTATCTTTGACCGAAGAAAATTACAAAACAGCATGGAGCAGTCTTCAAGATAGATACAACAACATCGGGGTTCTCACGTCAGCACTCGTGCAAAAGATAGTTGGGCAACCTAACCATACACAGCAACAACCATCATCAGTGGCCATCAAGAATCTACATGATACAACACAAGAATGTTTAATGGCGCTTTGCAATATTGGCGTAGATACAACATCATGGGACCCCATTCTATTGCATCTTCTTGTGAGCAAGCTTGACCAAGGCACAAGAATCTTGTACGAGCAATCTCATGTCAAACCTAAAGAGCTACAATCAATAAAAGAGTTTTTGTTGTGCTTGGAAAACCAATTTCAGTCATTGGAATCAATGGGACCTTAAAGAAAGGATTCAGTTCAAGCTTGTGCATCTGTAACATCAAACGAAAATGGAACTTGCAAGGTCTGTCAATCTGGAACACATCGTTTATTTGCTTGCAAGCAGTTCCTGCAACTAAGAACATCCGAACGAATTCAATTAGTGCAAAAACAAAAAAATTGCTTTAATTGCCTAAAGTTTGGCCATGGGGCCAAAAATTGCCTTTCAAGAGGATGTCTCAAATGCAACCAGAAACACAACACGCTCTTGCATATTGAGAATCACAAAGGACCTACCATTAACAGGCAAACAACAAACATGGACAGGGACAACAATTCAAGGTCTCAGACAAATGTTAGTTCATCAGTAACGCTATCGGCATTCAACAATCCAGAAAAGCATCAATACATATTCCTCAGCACAGCCGTCGTAGAGTTGATCACAAACAATGGTCAAAGGTTAGAATGTAGAGCAGTATTGGATTCCGGATATGCTAATCAGGTGGCAAAGACAATAGAAAAAGTAAATGTAAATGAGAACCACATACTTCATCTACTAAGAAACCAGACTTCAGTCATAGATTCAACAATTAACATAGTAAGGCAAAACGAAGAGATTATCAACCACAGGTTTGACCAAATAAACGATCAATTTACTCAAATAACATCAAGAATACGGGATACCGGAGAAGAAGGTCATCAACTCAAGATTTTCCAGATTTTTGTATCACTTTTCTCGCAACTCATCATAATGATGATCAACATCAAAAGAATGCAATCAACATTAATGGACGTATTAACAGATACTCACCATGGAAAAGTAAGATCGCAGTTGATATCAGCACAACAGCTCAAGGACGAAGTGAAAACAGTCAGAGCTCATTTACCATCTTATTTGGAGCTACCTGCAGAGGAAGAAGATCTCATACACTTATACAAGCAGATGACACTTAAAGGAGGAGTAACAAATAGACAAGCAATATTTTCGATAACACTGCCACTAGTAGGCCGAGAATTCTACGAAATGTTCAAGATGACTCCCATCCCTAGTATTATCAACAACACAGTTTTAGCTGTTGATCTATGTGCTCCAGTGCTGGCAGTAAGTGCACATCGCGACCAGTACCTTCCAATACAAGCGGCTGATAAGGCAACCTGCATCAAGTCAACATCAGAACAGTTTTTATGTTTCAATTTACAAGCTAGATACAGTAAGGGAGCCGAAATTTGCTCCTGTGAACTGGGTCTTTTCAAAAATGAAACAAAACCTACTTGTTCTTTAAGTAAATCAGAAACAAATTCAACTTGGATCCAAATGCAACACAAAAATCAGTGGCTGTATTTCACAAAAACTACATCTCGACTGACGGCAATATGTGGAAGAAGAAATCTACAAATGGACTTAGAAGGTTCCGGAATACTAACACTACAGCCAGGGTGTACAGTGAAACATAACCACATCACGATCGAAGGGCATAACGTATTTTCTACAAATATTCAGACTTCCTACACTAGCTTCGGCAACATCTCTGAAATATCAACACCACACCAATGCGTCATGAACCATTACTTCAGACCTTCAATAGTACTCATGTCAACATTCAATTGAAGAGCCTCACTGAGCTACATAACAGAATCGCAGACCAAGAAATTCTCGAACTACCACACAAGCTCCAAATTCACACTTATCATAATTCAGCGATTGGATATTCAGCACTTTTATTAAATATTATACTCATTTTTTACCTTATATGGAGACGAAAATCAAGATCATCTGTTATCTATACGCAACCAAGGCCAAAACCGCGGCAAACAAAACCAGAGTCAGATTTCATAATAGTTGAACCATCGTTCAACGCGGGGGAGAATGTTCAGGTCAACACCAAAAACAGCGTCAGTGGGTCAAACTGCACTCAATGGAGTACTGACGCTGCAACACGAGTAAACAACGGGGATGTCGCAACTGGGCCATTAAATTTGTATTAATTTAGGTGTAAGCAATTTTGCATTTCATAACTGTTCTATATTTATTAATTTAGGTGTAAGCAATTTGTCATTTAATTATTGTAGCTTAAGTAAGTATAGAAGAAACTGAAAGAATAGTAATAAACACATTCATTCATACGAAAGTCAACAAGCAATTCAAGTGTTTCTTTTGTGATCAATTTCTCCAGTAGTGACCAAGTTCAAGTGCCAAATTAAATTTATGGAAGATTACGAGGATCTAGGCCACATGACCAAAATTGATATCAATAAAATACAAGCGCCTAATTACTTTATACCCCATCACTGTGTCTTTAAAGAAGACAGTAGCACCACCAAACTTCGAGTAGTCTTTGATGCTTCATCAAAAACATCATCAGGTTGTTCCTTAAACGACATCATGTATACAGGACCAACAGTGCAAGGTGAACTATTTTCATTGTTGCTTCGTTTTCGATTGCCGAGATATGTTTTTTGCACTGATATACAAAAAATGTATCGACAAATAAACATGCATGCAGATGATAGAAGATACCAAACTATTGTGTGGAGAACTGACGAAAAAAGACCTCTAAACTACTATCAACTCAACACAGTGACCTATGGAACAAGAGCAGCACCATATTTGGATACTAAATGTCTGCAACAGCTTGCTAAGGAAAACAGCGAAAGATTTCCATTAGGATCAAAAACCCTACACGATGATTTCTATGTGGATGACTGTTTGACTGGGGATAATAGCTTATGTGTAACCCTCAAAATGCAAGAAGTAACACAAATATTAAAAGAAGAAGGGTTTAAATTAAGGAAGTGGTGTGCTAATCACCCACGACTACTTCAAGGCATTGCTAAAGAGGATCAGGAAATCGATCTGGACTTTGGAAATGAAAATAACACATCAATTAAGGCTCTTGGCTTAACATGGCAACCTAAGAGCGACAGATTTTGTGTTAAAACAACATTAAATGATACAAATCGAATAACCAAGCGTATTGTCACTTCAGATCTTGCCAAGTTATTCGATCCATTGGGTATAATGGCTCCAGTAGTTGTTACAGCAAAAATATTCGTACAAGAGCAATGGTTACTAAAGCTGTCGTGGGACGAATCATTACCAGCTGCACTACATACCAGATGGATGCAATTTCGTGAAAACCTGAAAAGCTTAAATAATTTCCACTTCTCACGTCACATGTTCAACAATGATGCACCAACGAAAATACAGATTCACACTTTTTCTGATGCATCTGAAAACCATTTGGCACAGTGGTGTACTTGCGCTCGGTTCAGAAAAATGGAACAATAATTGTAAGGCTACTATGTTCAAAATCCCGTGTGGCACCACTGAAAAAACAAACATTACCACGACTAGAATTATGCGCTGCAGTCTTGGACGCTCAATTAACAGCAAGAGTCAAGAACGATCTGAATTTTAAGGACGTTTCCACATTCTTATGGACGGATTCTGAAATTGTCCTCGCATGGATTAATTCACCATCAGCATCTTTTCAAACATTTGTGGCTAATCGAGTTTCCACTATTCAAAGACTTACACTTCCCGAGCAATGGCGACATGTGTCATCAAAGCAAAATCCAGCAGATGTGATTTCAAGAGGGGTGCAACCACAAGGATTCACGTCATGCACACTGTGGTTCTACGTTCCACCTTTTCTACACGGTCAAGAAAATATGTGGCCAGCAACGTATTCCCAAAAAATGGCGACTTCACATGACATGGAAAGAAAAAGACCAACTGTAGCAATAACGACTCACGACTGTGACCAGATTATGATTTATAACATCAACCATGGAGGATCATTCAACAAACTTCAGCGGATAGTTTCATATATCAGACGTTTCGGCAATCATGTCAGAAATAAAGAACGTATACAAGAAATCCACTTAACCACTCAAGAATTGGAAGAATCACTAACAATAATTATAAGAGCTATGCAGGCATTTTATTTTAAAGAAGAAATCAGTGACCTGCAGAAATACAAGGAATCGAAGCGAAACAGCCAATTCAGTAGTCTTGCTCCATTTATTGATGACAAGGGAATTATTCGAGTTGGAGGGAGATTAGATTCTGGATTACTTCCATTTGACACCAACTATCCGATGCTTTTACCATACAACAAACCATTGGCAAAACTATTGATAAAAGAAACTGAAAGAATAGTAATAAACACATTCATTCATACGAAATTCAACAAGCAATTCAAGTGTTTCTTTTGTGATCAATTTCTCCAGTAGTGACCAAGTTCAAGTGCTTGTTCACTCACTAAATAAAGAAATCAAGTTTATGTGCTTGATATCGTTCATTAGACAAACGAGTCTAAACATTTTAGTGACCAGACAATGAACCGTCCTTCACTGCTTTTTTGTGTGTTTTGTGCAAAATGAGCTTCACACATTTCTTCATCTTTTGATAAGTTGTTGAGCTGGGATTCCACTTCTTCGAGGCTCCACAATCGTTCAATCATTTGATGGAGGTCGTTGTCATCATAACTATAAATACCACAAGTTGCTGTGTTTGAACTCGCTTCAGCTAGTTTTCCCGCTATCACCCATCCAAGAACTGTATTTTGTAGTGTGGGTAGATCATCTGCTAAACGTATCTGCCCAATGGAAAGTAGCTGATGATAAAATTCTGCTCCAAGAAGAATATCAATTTTGTCTGGTCGATTGAAATATGGATCTGCTAATGGCACATTCTTTGGAATTGCCTATGATGATATGTTGAAGTGTTGAGATGGCTGTGGAGCTATAATATGTGGTAGAACAAAAGCTTCTAATTGAGTATTAAAGCCACTTGTTCTTGACTGCAATTTGACGTTGACACGCTGATGAGATTCTTTCCTTCCGTCGCCAATGCCTTGGATGCTCGTTGTAGTATGTTCCTTTTTCGTTTGATGTTACAGATGCACAAGCTCGAGCTGAATCCTTTCTTTAAGGTCCAATTGATTCCAATGACTGAAATTGGTTTTCCAAGAACAACAAAAACTCTTTTATTGATTGTAGCTCTTTAGGTTTGACAAGGGATTGCTCGTACAAGATTCTTGTGCCTTGGTCAAGCTTGCTCACAAGAAGATGCAATAGAATGGGGTTCCATGATGTTGTATCTATGCCAATATTGCAAAGCGCCATTAAACATTCTTGTGTTGTATCATGTAGATTCTTGATGGCCACTGATGATGGTTGTTACTGTGTATGGTTAGGTTGCCCAACTATCTTTTGCACGAGTGCTGACGTGAGAACCCTGATGTTGTTGTATCTATCTTGAAGACTGCTCCATGCTGTTTTGTAATTTTCTTCGGTAAAAGATAAATGACGAATCAAATTCTCTGCTTCTCCGCTTAGATGTGTTTTGAGGTACCACATTTTTTGAATATTTGGGATTGACTGTTTGCCCACCATTTGTGAAAACAAATCGAGAAATTGTCTCCATTTCATGTAGTCACCATCGAATTTTGGTAGTACTACCTTTGGTAACCTTACCGCCTGATTGCTGACTGCAGCCGGTCCTGAGTTTGAATTGGGTCGACCATATAAGATTGTAAGTGCATCTTGCACTTCCGCCTCAATTTGAAAATAATGATCTACATCGTAGACCATTGCATCTGGCTCTTCGAGCAGGTCCCAAATCTTGTAATGGAAACCTTGTACGGCTAACCAGTGCTGCTCAATCGTCCTTAGCCTTATTGTATAGAAATCCTGTGCGTGGATTTCCCTGTCATCAATAAGATGCCTGTTTTTTGATTAAGTTTTTCATTTGATTGATTGGCGAAACGTTTGATGGTGCAGTTGTGGAAGTTTGAACCTGACGCAGAAATGGTGCAGGTTGAGAAACGGTTGGAACAGTTCCCGTTCCTCCTTTACTCTCTTCAGGAATGATGGCTTGAAGAGTTTGTATTATCTCTTCAGATAATTTTTGGACCTTGTCATACGTGTTTGACTGTATGTATAATGTGTCCATATTTACATGAGACTTGACCTTTTCGTGGTTTTCATGGAATTCCATCCAAAGAGATCCTACTGCTTGCAATCTTTTTGCTTTATACTCAGCAGTTTTGCGGTCAGCACCGTCCTTTGACATATTTATCTTGAGTCGTTGAAGTTCATCATATATAGCCTTCTGGCGGGCTACGAATTTGTATACCTCCAAATCGTCCATTGTAGTGCTCTGCTTTTATAGGGGTAACAACTGGAAATCTGGAACTACTGGATATGAAGAACTTGCGTTTGCAAATCTGCTCGATTGAATATATTGCTATTGAAATCTATAGCTGGTGCGATTGCTGTTGCTGAACCAGTGTTTAAGCCCTGGTGACGCTTAGCACAATTATTTAATGACAATTAGTGTTCTTTTGTGATCACGTCGGGGTCACAAAAGTGTTTAGACTCGTTTGTCTAATAGGGCCCATACACTACGCATGCATGCATGCGCAATCAGAAGATTGCGCAATATTGCTTTCGCCCTACACTACTCATGCAAATTGCGCAATCTTCATTTGTGTTTATGAAGCAGTGTAGACAAGTTGTACGATGTCAAGCTAAAACTCCGCTGCTGCTCTTCTCGTCATTCAATTTTATCACTTGACTGAGCAATTTTGCCCACACACCACACATGCATGCATGCGCAAACAAGAAAATATCAGAAAATTCTGATTTTGCTCATGCCGCATGCACAACCACTCAGTCAACACCATACACTTTCAATCAGCATGCGCAATCACTTGATTGCGCATGCATGCATGCGTAGTGTATGGGCCCTATAATGAACGATATCGAGCACATTAACTTGATATCTTTAGTTAGTGAGTGAACAAGCACTTGAACCTGGTCACTACTGGAGAAATTGATCACAAAAGAAACACTTGAATTGCTTGTTGACTTTCGTATGAATGAATGTGTTTATTACTATTCTTTCAGTTTCTTCTATACCTACTTAAGCTACAATAATTAAATAACAAATTGCTTACACCTAAATTAATAAATATAGAACAGTTATGAAATGCAAAACTGCTTACACCTAAATTAATACAAATTTAATGGCCCAGTTGCGACATCCCCGTTGTTTACTCGTGTTGCAGCGTCAGTACTCCATTGAGTGCAGTTTGACCCACTGACACTGTTTTTAGTGTTGACCTGAACAGTAACTGTGCAGCGAAATGATTGAAAATCTAAGTAACAGAAAAACAAAACACGCAATGCGAAGTAGACAAAAATAATTGTGTCAAAAACAAAATAATGGAATGCGTAATAAAATGTGCGAATCAATAGGCACCCCTCCGATTCGCACCCTCTAATTTAATAGGACTTTGGTTTTTTCTCTAAAATTAACCCATTAATCGATTCATGCAATAAAAATTCATTCAATGTCGAGTTCCTTAAGAAATGACATAATCAATAGACTATAATTGTTCCTATCTTAATTTAATTTTCAGCGTCTTACGGAGGGTTATTGACCGAATAAACGACTTACACTTGAAATGTGTGTTTGTTTTTATGTCATCTTAGTTGTGTGTAAATACCAGCCTTGCTAAAATGAGGTAAATGGGGTCATTTTTTTTTACATATATACGAGCGTCTTACAGCATGTCATGGACAGCTAAAACGTCTTACAATGCTATTTTCGTGTATATATTGGATCCATGAAGAATATATTAAAAGATGAGCCTTGCTAAAATGAGGTAAATGGGCACTTATTTTTTACAACTTCAAGCCCTAATCTAAAGGCCTCATGGACCGAACCGGAGTGTAAGACGGGCACTTTTATACTTGTCGGGTCTAAATCTTTCTATGAGCAAAGTTTGAGCCTTGCTAAAATGAGGTAAGCAAATCGGTCGTTAGCTGAAGCGTGCGGTACTTATTGCGACGTATTATTTTGTATAATGGTATAATGGAAGACATTGTTTGTGAGCTTGTATGTGTGTTCAGAAATATACCGGGAGGGGAACTTGTCTAGACATCATGGTTCAAAGCAAAACTACCAGAAAGCTCTCGATGTTTCGCACTTCTATATAGCTGACGAGGCCAGAGTCAGTTTTTATTATAAAGTGATAGTGTGAAGACTGAGTAAACGCGAGTTTGTGTATCGAAAGTAGATACTGAATAAAAGTGGTAGAATTAAATTGAAAGTTAGAGTTTTATTTTTGCGAACTAAGCGCACGTTACATTGGTGTCAGAAGTGTAAGTAAAACTTATTGAAAAAAAAAGAACAAATTTGATTTGAAGTGTAAAAAAAAAGTTAAATACAGTGAAATTGGGTATTGTACATGCACCGAACTGTTTCGCAAATTTATGTTTTGCATATCCAGGCAAGCAGTATATGCCTCGGGGAGAGATTTTGGTTTCTGAACCATTAGAAGCCGCGATAGGTCACCGCTCAGACCTCTGACGAATACGTCCAGGGCCCTGTCCCTGTATGTTCCCACGAGAGCATCAGCAGTCTCTGAAGAGTAGCTTTCTGTTCGTATTTTATTAATTATCAATGAGAATTGATGATTAGCGTTGGCGTAAAAATCATCAACTCTCAAACTACCCTGCTTCAACTGGTTTAGTTGATGCTCCAGCGTTCGTATGTCCCTCTTATCAGCGTAATGGAGGGACAGTACCTTTTTTATTTCCGTCCAATTATTATCGAAAATGTTATAAGATACGAGGGCGGAGTCAGCCTTCCCACGTATCTTTTGCCGAATGTGCTGAAGGATTGCCCTGTATATGGGCTTTGAGCGGACTATCTCATAATCCTTCAGCACGGTTTCCACACAGTGCATCCACGAGACGTACTGAACCGGATTCCCATCAAATACTTGAATTTCTTTGACAGGATCCGGGAGCTTAGAGATTTCCTTAAGCTCGTTTTCGTTGCTTGGCCTTCGAAGTGGCTCAACAACCAAGGGAGATTGAGTATTGTTAACCCCACTGGTTCTATTTTCCTCAACTGACTTTAACTTGTCGTTGATGGAACCTAGCTGCCCTAATATTGTATTGATTATCTCTTTGGTACCCCCCTGTTCTAACTGAACAACACGGGTCTCAAATCCTCGTAGTTGGTCTAGGATTGAATTCATCGCCCCCGTAAGATGTGTAACGGATACTTTTAGTTCTTCCATCGTAAAGAGTGATTCCCCAGAAAAGGAATTTATTTGCAACACAGAAAAAAAAATTCTTTACAGAAGAAGATTGTTATATTCCCTTTCCCTTCACAGTATTTTACTAATGTATACTTATTTTAAATGTGCAAGAATGTATATCTTGATTGACTTTCCCTTCACAGTGTTTTACAAATGTATATTATTTAAATGTGCAAGAATGTATATCTTGATTGACTTTCTCTTCACAGTATTTTACAAATGTATATTATTTAAATGTACAAAGATGTATGTATATTTTTTTGGTTGAATAATATTGGCATATAAAAACAAAATTCAATTTTAAGTATTGGAATGATCTTACATGAAAATATAATAGTGCAGTCAATGAAGCATTTTAGGTCCGAATTTTTTTACTGTGAACCGATTTGCATGAAATTTTGGAATTAGGCTCATCTTACCCTTAACTTCAAAAGTGAAAATGATTTGAACACCGCCACCACCCTGGGGGTGGCTGCCACCCCTTTTCGGGGGTGAATTTTTTTTTCTCAAAATAACCTCGGATATCGATAAAAGGCCTAATTTTAAGCAAAAAATCAAATATAAAGTTTTTCATTAAGTCCAATACTTTTCGAGTTATTGGCAATTGAAAATTCGCAATTTTTTCATGTTTTTCATCTATTTATTGCAAATATCTCCAAAACTATACGTTTTATCGAAAATTTTATAAAGAACAAAATTGTAGCAGGTAAAACAATGAACAATTTGGTTTTTTATAAAGTATTCTAAGAACAATATTAAGCTAGATATAAAAGATCAAAGTCATTTTTTATTTTGTCTGAAATTTAATCGTTGTGGTCAATGCCATTTAGCGGCGAGCAGATGCATTTTATGCATTCTAATACTAAAGGATGTTTTGTAGTGCTTAAAATAAGCTTTAAAATGAGCACTATTAAAAGTCTTTTGCACGTAAAATAAGTGAGCTGTGGTGCAAATAAGAAGAGCATCTAATGTTTTTTTCTTTTAAATCAATGGGTTTCATAAGTGCCATTTCCAGCAAAATCAAATTTAATCGTATTCCGCCTAAAATTAAGTTTTTTATGAAGAGTTTGATAGATAGTATCAGTTTGGATGCTGCAGGACACATATTTTTCAAAAAAGTCACAATTAAAAAAAAAAAAAACAAATTTCAAAATTTGTAAAAAACCCACT
>OU612060.1:82131448-82136448 GCA_914767635.1 Melanostoma mellinum
GGGGTCCTAGCTATAATTCTAAACAGTATCAACACCCAACAGGACCGAAACCCCCAATAAAAATGTAGTTGGGGTCTGAGCAGACTAAAAATGTCAATTATATGAACAGACCCAACAACCCATTTAAACGGGAAGCGGGTTCCGATAATTACTACGGGAAGCAACAACGTCTTAACCATATGGTTGCGGTCGCACCCGAAATTGGTGAGGAACCAACCCAAATCAATAATTCAACAACCCCCGAAGAAAATTTTATGACAGAGGCCTCGTTTCCAGCGTACCATATATAGAATATGGTACGCGGGACGGTAAAATCCTACATTTCCTTGTGGATACGGGTGCGAACAAAAATTTTATTAGGTCGAACTTGGTACCCGTACCACACCCTGTCGAAAAACCCTTTAATATTAGTAGTCCAGCGGGAAAGGTCTTGATAAAGAACAAGATCTCCGGTAAATTCTTTGCATTCGTGGGCTGTGATTTGGAAATAACCTTCTTTATCCTTCCAAGTCTACAATCCTTCGACGGAATAATCGGTGATGACACTCTGAAAGACCTCCGCGCAATTATAGATAGGGATAAAAATGAATTGATTATCAATTCAAAGGTAAAAATCCCTTTAAAAAACAAATCTTCAGAAGTGGTCAATAACTTGACCATACTTAATAAAAATATACCCGAATCATCTAAACTAAGACTTGAATCCATATGTACAAGGTTTGAAGGACTTTTCGGCCCAGTTAATAACGAAAAGATAAAAACAAGCGTGAGGGCCGAAATTCGTACCAGCGTGGACGAACCAATCTATACTAAAAGCTATCCATATCCTGTCGGTATGAGAGAAGAGGTGGAGAAGCAAGTGAACGAATTGTTAGAAGAAGGAATTATTAGACCCTCAAAGAGTCCCTATAATTCCCCCATTTGGGTTGTGCCGAAGAAGGACAAACCAAATGGGGAAAAACAATACAGAATGGTGATAGACTTCAAACGTCTTAACGCCGTTACCATTTCGGACACCTATCCCATTCCCGACATTAACAATACACTTGCCAGCCTTGGCGATGCCAAGTACTTCACCACCTTAGACCTCACTTCAGGATTCCACCAAATTGCCATGCTCGAGAGAGACATTCCCAAAACGGCATTCTGGCAAGTTTGAATATGACTCGTGGTGAGTTTTCGCAAGTGAGAGCTAACCAATCTAAGAAAGTTGCCATTAAACTTAGTGATGAAGGACTAAGAGCCTTCCAAACTTTAAAAGAACTTCTCACATCAGCGGATGTGTTAGCCTTTCCTGATTTTGATAAACCTTTTAATTTGACGACAGACGCCTCCGACTACGCTATTGGTGCCGTACTATCCCAGGGTGAACCCGGTAAGGATAGACCAATATCATTTATCTCTCGTTCACTAAATAAGACAGAAGAGGGCTATGCAACTAATGAGAAGGAGCTACGTGCCATAGTTTGGGCACTTGACAATTTGAGAAATTTCCTATACGGGGCTAAGAAGATCAGGATATACACTGATCATCAACCCTTGACTTACACCCTTAGCAACCGAAACTATAACGCGAAGCTCAAACGCTGGAAGGCCAGAATGGAGGAGTACAACTACGAGTTGATTTACACACCTGGTAAATCAAACTTTGTGGCTGATGCTCTCTCGAGGCTTCCAACGCAAGTCAACAACCTTTCAAGTTCAAGCTCCTCTTCCTCTCGAACAGATACAGCTAACACACGGACAAATACGGAAACGGCATACGAGGGACAAAGTGACGTAACAGACAACATACTGACAGCAACTGCTGATGAAGGATTGCGTGAGCTATCTCTGTCTGAAACCGAGGATTCGCGTACCATGCATAGTGCTAATCAGGATAGTACAGATCTAATACCGCATGTTGAGGTTCCACTTAATGTTTTTAGAAACCAATTAGTTTTCAAAACCGCCCACTTTGACATGTGCTCCCATGAGGAACCACATCCCGGGTTCCATCGCTATTATATTTCCTCTAAGGATTTAGATCAAATAAGATTAAGGGAGGTGCTGAGAGAAAATCTTAACCCAAATGTTATTAATGGTATAAAAATTCCCGAGGAATATCTCTGGATGTTACAAAATGTATATCTAGAAAATTTCGAAAAATACAAAATAAGGGTAACACAAAGATTAGTTGAGGATGTTGCCAACGAGGAACGAAAGTTTTCTATAATTGAAAACGAGCATCGAAGAGCTCACCGAGCTCCAAGAGAGAACAAAGAACAGATCCTCGAGAACTTTTATTTTCCGCAAATGATGGCGAACGTAAGGAAGTACGCTGCTTCTTGTGATGTATGCAAACGTAATAAATATGATAGACATCCTAACAACCCCGAACTGCAAGAAACACCTGTTCCAAGATATCCCTGTGAGATAATTCATATGGATATAATGGAAATTCAGGACGTAAAATTTATTACGGTTGTAGACAAGTTTTCAAAATTTTCAAAATTTTTTCACCTCAAGGATAGATCCGCAATTAGTATTAGGTCGAAGATCATAAAAGTAGTACACTTCTTTACAGCTCCTCTTACTCTTGTCACTGACAATGAGAAAGGGTTCCTTAGTCCTATTGTCCTTAATTTAATAAAAAACCTTGGAATAAAATTATATCTCACCCCATCACATAGAAGCGAAGTCAACGGCCAAATAGAACGAGTGCACTCCACGATTCTAGAAATATACAGATGCCTCAGAGAAGAATATAGGGATCTAAGCGTCAAAGAACTCGTGTACGTGGCTGTTGATCGATATAATAACACCATCCATTCTGTGGTAAATAAGAAACCATCGGATGTATTCTTTAACAGGTCACAGAGAATTAACTATCAAAGCCTCTTAAACATACGTCAAAAGATTAATAACGACCTTAGGGGGATAATTAGGAGAAATATGGAGACCAGGAATGCTAGGAAAAATCTAAAAAGAGTGGTTCCCAGGAAGTATAAAAATGGTGATATCGTTTATGTGGCTATCAAGGGCATTAAAAGTAAAAATAAGCCTTTATATAGGAAAGAAGTCGTAGCCAAAGACAACAGAGTCACTATTACAACATTGAGTGGCAAAAAGATACATAAAGCCCACCTCAAAAATATTAAATAACTCATACAAAATATTTTCCCTAGCCCTCAAATAAAAAAAAAGAAAAAAAAAAGGGGCAATGGGACCAAATGGGTCCGAATTTTACAAATATGTATAAAGAAATGCTTTGGGTTGATCTCTCAAGAAACAAGGGGCCGGTTCACTTAAAAAACTACTTAATCGTAGTTGCGGTGGTGTTGGATCTCGTACCCTAGTAGGTTCCTTGTACTCTAAACCTTGTGGCCAAAACGGACTAATACGAACCTTCCGATCCGCAGTGACTACCCCGAAAATTTAATGGAGGGTTAGCCCATAGAGCATATTAATAAACAAATGTGTAGAAAGAATGAGTTGAATACAAAAATAGAAATGAAATGTTTTCAAAAATAAAAGAAGCAAAAATATAAGATGCCATAGGAAAAAGAAAAACTTAAAATGTTCATAAAAACTTGTTAACCATAACTATTATTAAGAAAAATTGTAAATTTACCAAGTAATAAAATTTTGCATATATTACAGATTAATAACTTATTTCAATCCCATGCAGACCTTGCATATTTTCGCTTACACCGGTGGTTACGATAAAAGAAGGAAACGCTTGGATTACGAATGGGTACTTCAAGTTGGTACATGTAATTGACTTAGCTAAATATGACATATTACTAAGAGACTCAGAACAATTGATGGTCAGGTACATCAAAAACGTGGAAGGCAGGTCTATCATAGGCTATCATTTAGGTCAAATTAAGACTCGCCTTGCAGAATTGAAGGATACAAGGGCAAGAAAGACTAGGTCAATAAATTGGATAGGCACCGCCTGGAAGTGGATAGGCGGTTCTCCTGACGCAACGGACTGGGACAATCTTTTAGGAAGACAGACTGACATTGAAGAAAACAACAATCGACAATACTTAATTAACAAAAAACTTTTCGATGCGACTCAAGAGGTTGCTGACAAACTAAATAAAGCAATAGAAGGTTATAACAATTTCATACAGAAAGGGGAGACAGACAAAATAAGTCAGGACTTACTCAACAAGGTATTTATTCTAAAGGAGGGAATAAACGAACTAATAAGAGCTTGCCAAATGGCCAAAAATGGTATCGTGAATAGCAATCTATTGGATTCAGAGGAAATTAATACTATCATCAACGAACTCGAGACGTTGCCTTACCAGAATGTAATAGAAGCAGTAGAATACGGGCAACCCTCGATTTATTGCAACGGGACATTGATGCTTTATATATTGTCCTTACCTAAAATTGACCCGAAACCCTTTCACTTGGTGACCGCTCGAGCGGCTATTAAGGAATCACGACAGATTAACTAAGAATTCTCAAAACTCCTCATAACTCATGACGAGACATACGGACTGAACGGACATTGTTTAAACATTGGAAATAGCTCTGTGTGTCGAGATAGTGACTTGAAGAAGATAAAAGAAGACTCTTGCATACCTAGGGTACTTAAGGGAGGTGATGCTCTTTGTGACTATAAGACTAACACTGACGACATATATTCACAGAAATCCTAATAATCATAGTGATTGTGGGTGTCATTTGCCTATTCTGGAGAAAGATTTACGGGAGAGTCAACATGCCAGAACTTCGCCTATCCTTTCGTCGAAAACCAATTCCAGCACCCAGACCAACTTCAAAAGCCAATGACACCAGCGGAAGCCCAGGTCATTGCCCGCATTCAACAAGCGATCTGCGGGACGCAGATATTTAGGAGGGCGGCAGTTATCACGGTCAGGCATTGACCCAACCACAAAAAGTGCTTACGTTGCACACGCGCCGAGATCATCGGCAATCGTTCCCACCGGGAAATTGGAGGCGATCTAATGCATGGGAACTGCATTTAGCTTACTCGACAT